>CATIWM010002593.1:0-25910 GCA_949671775.1 Mallotus repandus | reverse complement strand
TTGAAGGGCAATGATGATGCTTCCACCTACCTTCTGATTATATGAAATGTTGGTAGAAATTTCTCTTGTGGCTTTTATTTAAGTTGCTAGAAATTTTTGCTGCATTTTGTGCATGAATTGAGCCTTATAATCTGAGCCCATTGCAACACACATTACAATTATGTCTTCTTATTTCTATGTTGCTTTTACTTAAAATTTCTTATTGTTTTCTGTCTTCCACCTAGGAATGTGTTCTTATTTCAATTTTGCTTTTACTTCCAATTTCTTATTGTTTTGATGTGAATATGTTTCTGTTTTTGTGAGGGGCTATGATGCTGCTTCCACCTAAGTATTCAGATTTTATGAATATGCTGGCTATATCAATTTCTTTGGTGGCATTCTTTTTATTGCCAGATTTTGTGGCTACATCTTCACCTGACTTGAAAACTAAGTATCTGAGCCTTTTTTGGTTAAGTCTGTCTTCATAATTTGTTAAGCATTGAGTATATGACTCTCTAATTATTACATCTATTTCAATTTATGATTTATTTGCATTTGCAGAATGATGGTATATATTTTGGGTTCTTCACTGTTAGTGTGCGCAATCAATTCTTTTTTCTTTTTGTTAATATTTCTACAGGCCATTACTATTATTTTTTTGTAGAAATATGGTTACAGGTGTTGAAGTCTCAGCACATTAGGGCAGGGGCAAAGGGCAACTCAGGAACTAACTTAGTAAAAATTTTTTGTAATTGTATTTGTAGTAGAATACAATTTTTTTTTATTTAAACCCATTTTTTGTAATTAAGCCCATTTGACATTGGTTTTGTAATTAAGCCCTTATTTGTAATTATTGCATATGTAAAACACATGGGCCTTATAGCACTATATATTAATGGTATATGATAATTTATGTTTAAAGTTTTATTTTATACAATTTATTAGCCCAGCTCAAATTGAGCCCAACCGACTTTCCAAACCGACAATACCGACTTTTTTGGGCAGCCAAACCGATAATTTCAATGCCTTAATCAGTTCGGTTCGGTTCTAATGTTACCTTCAAAATAATCGATAAAAAATTACCGTTCCTCGACCGAACAGACCAATGCTCACCCCTAACCTAAACGCATGTGCCACAATTTTGTACAATCATCATTAGGCTCAACTACTGCAATGCCACCTACAATAGCATTTCCTAGTAGTTTATAAATATTCTCCGTTGTTCGTTTCTGATTCATCACAACCAATACACCCTTAGTTACTATAATGTTTTCCTATCTTCATCAGATTTATATTGAAAACCATTAGCATGTAACATGCCTAGGGAAATCATATTCTTTCCCAAGTCTGGTATATGCTTAATATCACATAATGTCCTAACAACATCATTGTACATTTGAATTTTAATTGTTCCTATACCAATAATAGCACAAGGTTTATCATCACCTAAATAAGACAGCCAAAGGAACCTAACCTGTATGATGTGAACCACTCCTTGTTAGGTGTCATATGATAAAAGCATGCTGAATAAAGAATCCATGCATATGTGAATTGATTTGTTGAAACTAACAACATATCCCCATCACCAAAGTCTGAATCATCATTCTAAACCATATTTGTAGACTTTGATGAGCCATCATTCTTCTTGTCTTCATTCTGCCTTTTTTGGACAGTCTTTCTTCATATGCCCATGCGCCTTACACTTAAAGCACTGAACTGCTTTTTTGCTTCCAGATTTTCCCCTTACAGAACCTTCTCTTCCTTGTCTCTTGCCACATTCTAGATTACCCTTCACATACAATCCTTCACCCTGATATTCTTCACTTGCATTGTGTTTTCATTGGTTAAGAGCCAATAATGTTGCAGTAATCTCCTCTAAGCTAATGGATTGTTTCCCATATGTAAGGGTAGTCACCAAGTGTTCATCAGATGGCGGTAAAGAACACAGCAGTATAATTACTTTGTCCTTGTCCTCAATTTTCACATCAACGTGTTGCGCCAATAAATCCTTTACTCATGTTTGCCACAATCCTAAGTTACCAGTTCCTTCAAATTTACCCACTTCGAATTTCGCTCCTGAATTGAGAGCCATCACAACTACTTTAATACTAGTTATTGTGAAATAACACAATAAACGAGAGTAAATAGAGAAGAAAACAAAAACAAAAAAAATAGACACAGAAATTTAACGAGGTTCGGCAATATATCTATGTCCTCGGGAGCGAGCGGCTAGAGTTTTCTTATTATTCAGAACAACAACCTAAGGTTACAAATACATTATATATATATATATATATATATATATATATATAGTAGAATAGGTATGGTACATATTACAAAATTACCCATGTACCATATTGTAGGGCGTTGCCCCCGCACTCTCTACCCATCTAATCGTAACCCGACAAATAAATCACTGCTACATATGAGCCATTCAGAACAATGCCTAAATATGACTCTCATGCAGGGTAGTCTAACCGTTAAGACATGTGACATATATCTTTAAGAAAATATTGGTAAATTCCAAAAAAATTTATTGAGGATTTTTTTTATTACAACTAATTTTTTTTTACAGATTGCAATTTGATACTATTAAAGAGCTCTTTAGTCATTAGAGCTGTTACAACTAATCAACCATCAATCTAAATATATTTTTTATATTTTATTTTCGAGGTTAGAATAATTTACAAGTAACACTATATTAATATTAGTAAATATGTGTTAATGTCAACAAAAAATAGTTTAGTGGTTATTTTTCAGTAATACAAGGTGAAAAATTTAAATTAAACTTAATTTATAAAATTAATTTTTATCTCATTTAAAAAGACAGAATTATTCATTTTCATAAATTTTGAAGTCGTCTGATTTTTTTATTAATGAAAAAATATACATTAGTTTTTTTAATGATTTAGAACATATATGAAATTTCTATGTCAACCTCACACTAAAGGCTTGACACCTTTATAAGAAGGGAGACTATTCAAATCCCCCACCCTCTCCCTCTTCAATGAAAAAAATAAATTCTATGCTAAAACAAATCTGTAATGAATGCCCACTAAATATCACTAAAAGCCAATTCATGTTTGCCTGTGTAAAAAAAAAAGAAGGCTTGCTGCTGCTCATTTTTATTCTTTGGATATAACGAACATCTTTTTGCATAATAATGATCCAAATTTAATGTGGTCTAACCGCAAGATTTACTGTCATCTTTTTGCACAATTTTCATATATTGAAGTTCCTGAACCTTCAGCTGTTAGTTTTTTTTTTGAAAAATTCGGCTCTTAGTTTGTTAGTGGAAAAGAATTGTTTTTTTTTTAATTATCTCAAATATGACACAGCTAAAATTTAAGTCTACGAGATTCCAGAGCCTCCGCCTCAGCCAACAGGCTAGGCCTCATCGGCTTTCTTCTTCTTATTTATTGCAAAAAACTTTATAGATACTGAAAGCATTCACTTTATTCATTATCAATAGCCAAAGCATTAACAATGAAATTTGGAGGCAAAACCCACCACTCCATAGGACCTGTCACTGAATTACAAAACATAGCTAGCAAGTGAGGTGGGGACCGATGTTTACAATCATATCGATACCATCAGCAAGAAGCTTGCAATCATCAATCATCATGCCAACCGGAGACTGACTTTTACAATCACCAACAAGTCTATTGAATATCTCAAGAGCGTCCAACTCGACAACAAAAGAGATCTTGGGCATCCTTTTAATCAGCTTAGAGCCTCTCTAACTCATGGCATCAGCTAGTCTCGAAAGACCTATGCCCTCCACCGAGCATGTTATAGCATGGTATACCCCATTTGAATTGTTAGTTGCGGCATTATTAACATGGTATAGCGTATATACAGTAGTCGTAGCTAAGGGTGATTAAAACTCGTCCAACTCGTCCATCCGCCCTGAAGATCCGACACCAAACTAAGTTATTGAGGTTCAAATTCAGAACCTCCACTTATAAATGAGGATTGGGATGCATGTCGCGGCCTGCAATATGAATAGTACATCGCAAACTTACTAAATGATAAAAAAAATTTAAAATTCAGTTTTTGCCCTCAAATATAGAGAGACTATCAACTGGAAGAAGTTATTTTAAAAAATTGACCCCACAACACACTATGACTTGTCACTACTAGCGACAAATAACATTACCCTATAAATAATCACATCTTACCACTTTGCTACTACTAATCTATTGTTATATATATATACATAATGTTGGATTTTTTAGTCGAGTTGGTTCCAACCGAATACTTACAAATGAACAAAAATACGAATAGAAAGGTTCATGATATAAGTGTAAACCAACACTCTTCAACTCCGTGAACTTATTAACAATCAAAAATCTCAAACTTTTTAATAGAATAGGCCTATTTAAAAACTCATATTTTCATGATTCTTTTAACTGCATTTTTATTGATTTCCCCAAAGACTTCTGTTCTAAGCGATCAAACCAAACTTTATATAAGCATGGATATCCTGATTAAATGACCCATTCGGTAGCCTAACCAAAGTAAACAGTGTGAAGAGGCCCATTGTCCAATTTTAAATCTTTAAATTTAGTTTTTTTTTTTAATTGTTAGTATGTTGGGGCTTGAATCCATACCAATTGTACCACTTTGGTAGGTGCTAAACCAACAAGTCTTGGTCTTTAAATTTAGTTCAAATATGTTTTTTTTTTCTTTAACCACTGACTCAAAATTATCTGAATTTTAACCAATTTTTTTTTAATTTGAGTTAAATTATAAAAAAATAATAAAAAATTTTTAATAACTAATTTAATATATATATATTACAGTTTAAATTTAAAACATCTTTTAAACAATAATATCCTTATCGAATTTATCGCAACAATTATTCAATTATACATTCATCCTACAACATCATTTGTAACTACGCATGAGATCCTTTTGTTAAAAACTCAATACAATTATCATGATAATGCCCATATGGATCTGCTATTTATTGAACAGTAGCTCAATAATTGAATATTTGTTTTATAATGATATCATAGCCATTTAAAAAATATATATATATTGTGCATTTCACTAGAAAAATTGGCAGGAGTTTCTTAAAGCAAATTATTTTTATTGGTGCTTGTCAATTTGTGTGTAGATTTTGCAAAATAATTAATCATGGTGGCAGCTTAGTCAATCAGTTCTAACTGAAGAATGTGATGTGAAATATACAAGGGTCATTTGTTGCCGTCTCGTGGGCAATGTAATTAGTCCACTCAAAAGCTGACTTTAAGAACCCAGAAGTGACATTATAAATATATTCAATAAGATTTTTAATCTTAAGTAGATCTGTATATTAAAGAAAAAGAAGAAATTATTGCCAACAATTTTTGCGATTAGTTGACATTTAATTTATTCTCATTCATGTGATATATCGTATTTAAATCGTGATAAATTCAGTCGTGTTAAATTAATAATTAAAAAAAATTTACAGTTTTTATAATTTTTTTAAATTAAATTTTATTAAATTTTAAATATCGGTAATTTAAATAAAATTATATTAAGAAGGAAAAGAAATGGTTTTGTCGAGACATACAGTAAGTTCAAAATTAAGATTTGGCCAAAACAATGTGCGTGCCAACTAGAAGCAAAACTGATGGATGTAACATCAATTAAAAGTGCAAGTCATGAATGTGTTCCTTTCAAAGGTTCAAAGTCTTCAATATTAATTACCACTCAAAAATAATTAGAGAAGGCACAACAACACAAAAGGAGACACCAAATTCAAGGCTCCTAACCTAAAACAATATATATATATATATATATATATATAAAGAAAAATAAATTAATGTCGGCATTCATAATGTAAATAGTGACATTATGAGTTTTTATTTTTAAAAAATACAGTTTAAATATTATAGGTAATTATTTTATTAAAAAAAATTTAAAATATATTTTATAGGCTATAAATATTTAAATTTTTATACTATGAGTTTGTCATGTACAAATTTAGATTTTAAATTTTTTAAAAATTATAATATAAAAAAAATATTTATTAACATTGAAAATAATTTTAAAATTGTCTCCACATGGTCTTTTATCGTATGCGACTCTTGACCATTACCCATATATAAATAAAGATGATATATAGATGGATTAAAGATGATATCTTTCTACTGTGACATGACACCAATGCATCCCCAATTTAATCTCAGTCAAAGACACTGGCAAAAGGGTAGCAAAAATGTAGAGAAAAATGCAAAAAAAAAAAAAAAAAATCTATAAATAAGATTACACGTGTGAGCTTAATTGCATTGGCAGTTGATTAATACCACCCTGATATGGACATGTTTATGATTGCTTTAAAAAAAAGGACGTGTTTATGATTATTCATCAGAACTTTAACATATGCAAGAATTTGATAAAATCTTTATGATCATAACACTCACCAAAAAATGAAATTTTATCAAATCTTGTTGGGTTAATTAGGATTTTTTTATTTATTTTAAATGTATTATATTTTACTATCAATTTTAGAATAAAATAATGTATTTTCAAGTATCGTATTAAAATTGTTAAAGTATGTGGTAGAATACATATTAATTTATTATTTTTTTATTTAAATATAAAATATTTACTATATGCAGATATTTATTAATTATTAACAATATATAATAATATATTTTGTATAAATAAATTATATATATGCTTTACATGATATCGACTAAATTCATTCTTAAGTACCGGACATGTGTAAATCCACTTTATGTTATAATTAGAATAGGTGGCCATTGAGTTTTCAGAAATGCAAGTGCTTTTTACTGATAGTTAGGGTTGTGACAGCGTCTATCTCTGTTTGTTTTCTTGACTTTCTTAGAGTCTTTATACATTGTATGGACTCAAAACATGCACGAAATGATATAAACTTCTTTTTTTTAAAAAAAAAATTATAGCTCGTGATAGTGGATCGTTTTTCGATTAATATAATTTAATTTAAATAAAATTATAAAAATAATTAATTTAATTTAATTATACATACCATGGTTCATATTTAAAATGCCATTTAAATTAAAATATGAAAAATTCATATTAATTAATTTTAATAATTATTGGTAAATAATATTAAATTTTAAATTTTTTAAATTATATATATATATATTTTTTTTTTATTTATTTATTTATTTATTTTTACATCCAATAACCTAGTGTTTAGTAGCCACAACGACTATAATTATTTTAAAATTTAAGTTGATTGAATTTACAAAAAAATAAAATTATTCTTAACATCTATTTTCTTTATATCTATATATATATGACTAAAAGTTAAAATTTTATTTTAAAAAAATCCAAATTTTTACAATTTAAATCGATATAGGCCGTCAATTTGATTAGTTATATATTCTTTTCATATCTATGTTTTTTTTTTGAACATATTTATGTAATTTTTTTAGAAAATAATGAACATTAAGTACATCTTGATAAAAAAAATAATAAAAATAAAATTATAATCAAGAAATACTAAAATAAAATTTTACTTAAATTATAAAAATTTTTATTGTTAGTCCTCAATCACATTTACAAAGCTCTTCTAATTTGTAACCCGGCGATCTGTACACTTCACTCAATAGCTTTATATAGCAGTAAATCGACTCTCTAATTTTTAATTAAGTTCAATTGCAAAAATATCAACAAAAAATTTACAATAAGGAAATATTCAAATTTCAATTGCCCTCAATGAAGAAAAACTTAAAAGTTCAATTCAAAGACAAAGAGATCAAATAGCTATATTTATTCAATAAAAAATAAAATAAAGTAAATAAAATAAAAATAAAAATAAAAAGGACCACCGCAAATTAAAAAGATGACCAGTGGCTAAAAAAATTATTATAAAAACCAAAAATTTTAAAAAAAAAAGAAAAAAAGTTGACCAGAGGTTTTTTTTTTTTTTTCATACCAACACAACCTCAATAACAGAATTTGAACATATCTATATATTCATGAGTTTCTATCTTTGAGCTTTTACACATAACACGTATATATATGCATTGCAGCTCATAAGTCAATCATGCGCATCCTAGCAATGCAAGAGTGGGATTATAGAAAAAATAACAGTCCTCAAAGGAAAAACTAAAACGTTTAGATTTTTATAAGCAGATTTCGTGTTTATATTACGCTACTAAATGATCTATGCAAAACCAAAACAAGTAAGCAAATACATAGTCTCTTATCATGTAGAAAGAAATAAATTTCATTTTTCTTTATGTACTAACTCTAAAAATCGAAATAATATAATTTAAAGAATAATTTTTTTTAACCATTTAAATTAACTCTCAAAATTAAAATATATATATTAATTATGATAAAATGTATACGAAAAAGGTAAAAATCAACTAAAAGAAAAGGTCAAATATCATGCTTGCATGAGAGGAAATTGCAAAAAGAGGTTGATGAATTTCTTCCAATAAACAGAATTTTGTACCATTAAATGAATAAATCCAAGACATGGATAGAGGCAATTAATCCACCAAATTTGCAATACTCCAAATCCTGCAAAACATGACTTGCCATTATCCTTTTTTTCTCTTTGCTTTTTCTGTGTGCTAAAAGAAACATTAGTTTCATGATTTGAAATAATTGCAATTTTTCTACAAAGACAAAACTACTACTACCTCCACAAGTCCCATAATTTCATGTACATAATACACGAATTAATTAATATTCATTCATGCCCTTAAAAACCTGCGCAAGCAATTTATTAACTAATTAATTGGTTGATTATTATTATAAATAATTAATTAATATTAATGATAATATTGATCTACCAACAATCGTTGAATCAGTTGGCAGGGAATGTTTTCGCTTAAAAAATATTTTGGGTTTGAGTTGCGACAGTTATATTAAATTAGTTGTTGGAAATTTTTTACTACTTTTATTGTCTAGTCCAGTTTGACCAAGCCTATAATTTAGATAAAAATATATTTTTGATAATATTCCATTTGTTGGTACAGTGACATGATATTTTAGATTTTACACAAAAAATAGAAAGTACCCATATATATGATCATTAAAACACATTCTTGTAAAAAAAGGGAATTTCGTGCTAATTAATTAAGGTAAATATGTAATCAAATCCAAATTTATTCATGCTTTGTAAATTAAGGAAAAGATAATGAAGTGAAAAAATCTCTATCTTTGTTCATGAAAGGATTTGGAGAAGAACAATGGACTTTACATAAAAAGCAAATTAAAAGATAAGATTGATCTTGACTCTCACTTGAATTAATATAATTCTCTTATATCATGTCGCTTTCTAAATCACCTAAATTTACTATATTAGAAGTAGAAGATAAGGAATGTTGCTGCTGATTTTAAGGCTGCAATTAAATTTGGCATTTTTAAAAAAAAAATTCTTGTCATAATTAGTTAATTAGCCTCAATTTTTTAAAATTATTGATGTTTAGAGCTCGATAAACTCTAATTAATCCAATTATTTGGTATGGACAGAATTATAAAAATAATAAAAAAATTTTAAAAACTATTTAATATTAATGCATATATCATAACTTAAATTTAAAATATCACTTAAATAAAAAATTTGTAACAACTAATTTTAATGGTGGGTAGTAAATTAGCCTCGTATCTAATTTGTGTAATGCATGGCATCATTCGGTGTTAAACCTGACCTGTTAAGCAATTTTTTTTTTTTTTTTTTTATGAGCTGATGTGTAATGGAATTTGCAATCGTTAAAATATACAATTTTGACCTGTTAAGGATTTTTTTTTTTTTTGTGAAGTCGATGTGTAATGGAATTTGCAATCGTTAAATCTGCAATTTTGACCAGTGAGTGACCTAATAATCCATTCTTATTCTTATGGATCGAAACATGTGTAAACAAATCGATAATGAACGAAGTGAAACAACTAAAATTTAATGAAAAATTATGATATTTATAATATCATTCTTTTTTGAGAATGTGTTCATTGTTTTTACGTACGTTGGCACTTTCGAGTAATTTAAAGAAAAGAGTGTATCTTTCATATCAATTATATTATATATTTAAAAAGACTTTATTCTGTTTATACACCTACCCTAAAAATTAAATATAAATTATAAAATTGTTTAACTAATTTCATTTAATGAATAAGGTTTGATTGAATTTAAGTTCTTAAAATCCTAGTACAATAATTAAAAATTAAACTTTTAACCAAATCAGACTTACCAAAATTAAAATGTTAAAATGTATAATTTTTTATTCCTGTCAAACTTATCGTACTAAGTTTAAAAAATAATATTTTCAAACCCATTTAAATATCATTTTTTTTTTTAAATTTATTAGGTGGCCTTCGAACTTTTGTGTTTTGTATTATTGAATTCTTATACATTAATTATATTTTAGACAACCCTTAAATATTTATTTGATATAACATTGAACCCTTAAATATTTATTTGATATAACATTGAACCCTTAAATATTTATTTGATATAATATTAAATTTTTAAATATTTATTTAATATAACATTGAACTCTTAAACATCAATTCTATTTTTCATTTTTTGATAAAAAAAAGGTTTAATATGCATCAAACAAATATTTAAATGTTTTTAAAAATACAATAAATATATAGAGGCTCAATAAAATAAACCATAAAAATTCAAGAGTCACATAATAAGTTTTTCTTTTTTTTAATTTGAACTCCAACAAACTCATAAAAAATATATATTAAAAAATCTTAAAATAAGACAAAATAAATCACTATAAATAAATCTATCATTAAGAAAATAATTGATTTGCATTAAAGAATACTAATAATTAAGTGATATTTGTTGAGATTATATATATATATAGAGTGTAAACACTAAACAAGGATTTTGCACAGGGACAAAACTAGAGAATCTTAACCAGGTTTTAGAGACACTGCACCATGACAAAGCTTTGAGCGTTTGTGGGTTTTCCACGTGAGCGTGTTCCAGCTGGAAGTGGGCGCTCCACACAAATGACAGCAGCCACCTGGCGCTCTAAAGATAGCTAAAGTCAAGAATTTCTGTTGGTCACTTGAGCTGTGACGCCATCAAAACCTGAACCGCGTGTCTGGTTAGAGCTAGAATCAACGTGTAGGGCCCAACTGATTACGTGTCGACCGTTAGAATGGCCTAACTCTCCAAGTAAACCTTACCTCATCATTTTGTGGGGACACCATAACATCGTTATGTTTAGTCAAGTGGAACCTTCACACGTAGGATTTTTTAGATGCGTTTTTTTTTTTTCCTTTGGCATAAATATCAAAATTGAATTTCTAAATATCTATTAATTCCTTGAATCAAATAAATTATTTAGCATCTAGTCTCAATTGTTAATAAATGATTTCATAGTCTCATGAGTAGTTCAAACAGTAAAATATGTGGATATTTAGTTGTGAAAAATAGGAATTGAATCTCGTTTCTTCCTCTTTCTCTATGATATTAAAAATTAACCACTTCATCTAATTGTGAAAAATAATAAATGATTTCATAAATATATTATACCCTTTTATATTAAGAATTAGTTTTTGAAGCAAGAGATATTTTACAAAATTTTAACACAATTTAATACGTTTTTAAAATTTATTGACCAAAATAGATGCAAAATTTGCAAAATTTAATAATATTTACCATTCATAGCAGATCAAATTTTGAAAAGTAAAATAAATTTCAATAGTAATCCAATTACATTAAATATATATTTACGTAGTGGAAGTTTTCAAATATTATGTAGTAGTACAAAAGTAGTTGATTAATGAGGAAAATGAAGAAAGAATTAGTCAAAAATTATTACAAGGTTAATGATTTTGTAGACCCCAAAAGAAGAAGAAGACCTTAGGAGAAAAAAAAAAGTGGAGCAAATAATAATCGATGGGATGAATTGATAAAAGATTATTTTTGTTTATATAATATTTTGAATTCAAATAATAGTGTATATAATTATGATAAATTAATTATTAAAAAATATTTATTTATTTTATACTCCTATTCAATTTAAATTGAATTAAATAGAGTTTTAAAAACCAAAAATTTTAAAAATGGAGTAGTTTGTTTGGTTGGACATGACTACCATAAAGGTGAAGATTTATACCAACAAAATTATATATAATTCGAAGAAGTATAAAGTTGACACAGCTAAGGTTCATGGGAAGACAAAAGCTCTTTTATTTTATTTCTTTTGCATATTTATTGCTGGGATCAAATCGTGTAGGACTCAATTTGTCGAATGGTTGGCAGATTTTGTCATGTGCCAAAAATTGAAACACCACATGCTCAAAAAATAAAAATAAACAAAATGATTATAATCTAAAAAAAAAAGAGAAAAAAAAAAGAAATAATTATATATATGGCTATCTTCACAATCACATAAATATCGTTACAGCTTCAAAACGGAATGCATGCATCATGAAATGAATGAATGGACAAAATGAAAGAAAGAATGAAAGAAGAGAATGCATATTGAAAGAAGAGAATACATATCGCATTCATTTATCATATTGACAATATATAAATCATGAGATAAGAGTATATCCAAATCGCCTGCGCCAAACGGCCAATCCCCTCATAGATATCAGGTAGATTTAGAATTTTAAATTTGTCATTTTCCCAATAATAATTAATAAAAAATATAATGCATATCTCTCTATAAATAGTTGTGACAAGCGCTTTATGTTTATTTAAAATATTTTATATTTTATATTTTATTATTGAAAATGATTAACACATAATCAACTAAAAAATATATATTAACCATATAACATTTTATTAGTATACATGTTTAATAAAAAAATTTCTATACTCTCTATTAGAAAATAGAATTATTTTCAAATATAATTGAATTTCACCAATTAACGTGATGAGATATATTTTATTTGTTTCTCATTTATATATTTTAATAAAGTATAAATAAAACATGTAACATTTCTATTTCTAAAATAGAAAATTTTCATTTCATAGAAAGAACTATATATAAGTATTGTGTTCACTTAATTTATGAATCCCTTGATAAGCATATTTTATTAAAAACATACTAATTATAGGATTTGAGGGAATGTAAAGCATATTATTTCAACAAAAAAATTTAAATGCAAGGCATATTCTTTTCTTATATATATAAGTATTTTTAATTTCTAACCTTTTGATTGGATCATTATTATACATTTATATGCAACTTCTGATCAAAACATAAAAATATATGTGTTCTATTTTTTTTATTCACCTGCTCGACCAAAGCCCTTTCAAGTATTGCAGGGGTTTTGGTATCGATTTTCCGCAAAACCCCCAAAAAAATATATTGTAATAAGCAAAAAAAAAATCCTACATTTTTCTTTTTTTTTCATAGAGCAAATTGTCCCTACAAGAACAAAAAATATAATAAAAAAGATGATTTGAGTCCCCACAAATCACAATCTGATATTCAAAATCCAAAATGAAGCAATAAAAAAAATTTCTGAGAATATAGAACTCGAATAATCTTCCATGATGCAAGCACCGATTAATCCACAAATCCCTTATTGTAAAATTATATATATATAAAATAAAAGTAGAAAAAATAAGATAAGCTAGCCACCAACTAAATCTCATAAGTGACAAATTATGCATCAAGAAGAAAGCAATTTGACAATAATTATGCAAATTAACAGATACAATAACACTCCCTACACATAAATCTTAGATTAAAAACTGTTCAAAAGAAAACAAAAAAAAAAAATTATATGGTTCACAAATTCTTACATTCCATTAAAATATATATATGCTTCACTTTCTTCCAACTTCTCCATTAGATTCAACAAATCTATACACAGAGCCAATCCATCTTTTTCATCTTAATTACTAGTAATTGAAAATCTTCACTTTATCTGCTGCTGCTGCTGCTTCTTCTTTTTGTTGTTTTTACTTCTACTTGAAGGTCATTTTCTAATAATAATTTCAATAGTTCCAAAGACAATAATCAAGGTCTGCTGGTCCAGCAGAGGTAGAAGGTGCTTCTTGATCATCAAATGGCCTCTTACCCATTTCAAGATTTGATATGACAGAAGATATTTCATTGTTCATTTCAGTAGTCAAGCCAGTTTCTTGAGAGGCACTAATCATTTCCCTTTCAGTCTTGAAACACTGCTGCCGCTGCTTCATGTTTGCTCCTTGATTCTCGATCAACACCCTTAAAACTGAATGGTCTTGCATTAAACCAGAACTTGGGTACTGAATATTTGCTGATAATGGTACACCCTGAGTGGTGTAAAATGAATTTGGAAGTGGAATTCTTGAAAAAATATCACAAGGGTTTGAAGAAATCGATAAAAGATCGTGATTGTTAAAAGCACTATCAATGGATTCTTGCTGGTTTCTTTGAATATCAATGGGATTGGAGAAGCAGGGCACGTAGGCTGATTCAGCCATAGGTTTAGTCTTGCCATTAAAAGGTGAAGAATCCATCAATGCAGGTAAGACAGAAGGACCCAATTCATTACCAAAAGATCCTAATCTCACTAGTCCTGAAATATGTGTTTTCTTCCCACCAGAACTCTTTTGAAAAATCCTGCAAATGACCCATTCATTCTGGGGAAAAAAAGGTTGACAATAATTTAGCTTATCACAAACCAAAACAAAAGACAAAAAACACTTGAAACAAACAGAGGAAACAGAGGATCATGTGGTTACCTTTGCAGTTTTAGGGAGGTTGTGAACAGAAAATTTACCCTCTAATCTGTATTCATGCATGACCCAATTGGTTTTTTCTCCTTTAGGAGCTCTACCCTTGTAGAAAACAAGAGTCTTCTTCATTCCAACAAGTGATTTTCCTCTGTAAATCTCTTTATCTTTGCCAGTGGCTTTCCAGTAGCCAGCTTCAGTAGCCCTATTTGTCCTGAGACCAGTGGGATACTTTCGGTCCCTTACACAGAAGAAGTACCATTCTTTTTCACCCATTTTCGCTTTCCCTTTATCCAATTAAAAAAACCAACAAAAGTTAGCAGAAACCCAAGTCTTGAAACCAAAAAAAAAAAAAAATCTGCTGTTGTTGTAAAAGAACGTACATGGCAATTCCCATGGCTCAGACTTGTTCAAATCCACATCTCCAATAGCTCTAGAAGAGAAGCTGATGTCAAGAACTTTCTTGTACAAGTAGTGAGAAATAAGCTCTTCATCAGTTGGGTGGAATCGAAATCCTGGTGGCAAGTCCATCTGATCATCTTCCGGAACAAATCCTGAAATGTTTTCCATTTCTTGAAAAACAGAGGCAGAGAAGCTAAAACCCTATATACAAATAATACCTAATGTTTAAACCTTATTTGGTTTTTTGTTTTCGTTTTTTCAAATCCAAAATCAGGTGTTGAGATCAGTAAAGAGCTCTCTATATATCAAAGGGGAATTGACCAAAGCACAAGCACAATTCTAATGATCTATGTATTGTGAAGAAACCTTTTAAAAAAAGAAAGAAAAAAACTACAAAAGGCAGCTTATAAAGAAAAAGAAAAAGATTTATTTTGAAATGGAAAGTGGAGGTGCTAGCTAAGAGATAACAGAAACTAAAACTGGCTTAATATAAAGAAAGCTATGGAAAGTTTATAAAGGAAAGTAAAAGATTGAGCAAGAAAAAGAAAGGGAAGCCATGAAAATAAAAAGAGAAGAAGACGAAGAAGAAGCTGTTGTTGTAATGTAAACCTGAAAGTTGGAAAGATTTTAAGAGAAAAAGCACTGTGAAGGAACAGAAGGCCCTAAATACTGGTGTCTTTTGATGAGCAAGAAACGTGGTATGTATGGCAACCTTTGGGGTAGGTTGTTTTAGTTAATTTTCTCTCCATTAATTTTTCACTTTTTTATTTAAATAAAAAAATTATTGATTAAATTTTTTATCAAATTTTTTATACCTAATTAATTCTGATTTCAAACTCAAAATATCATTTAATTGTTGATTATCTATTAAAATTTTTAATCTAAATTATTGGTGTTCAGAATTTATTATATTCTAACTAATTCAATTCAGTTCGAACATTATCTATCATTAGCATATTTTTAGGGGTGTGGTAATGATAATTCTTTTTCTGGTGCTAAAAAAATTGACCAAAACAACTCGTCTCAGTTTCATGCATTTGTATATCTGATATTTAATTGGCTAAATTCCAAATTCATTGTTTTAGTCTTTCTCTCCTTTTTTTAATTTTATTATAGGAATATTAAATGAAATATTTTATGTTAAAAAGGAATTGCGTTGAAGATGAGACAAACCAACGGAGGTAATTAGGTGTAACTTCATTGGTTTGTTTCATCTGCATATTACCTGAACTATGAAATTGCATTATTTATTATGTTCAAATAGAGGCACACGTAGAATACAGGTGAAATAATTTTCAAACTATTAACAAGTTGTTTAATTTAATCAAATCTTAATTGCTAACTAAAACTCTTTCCGTGTAACTAGTTAGAGAGTAGTTAAGTACTAATTTTTTTCTAAGGATATCATGAGTTACAGGATTCAATTTATATCATTATCGATTTAACAAAAAAGAATGATCACTTGTTGTGCAGTCCATTTAAAAAAAAAAAAAAAAACTTTTTCAACTTGCAAAACAGAGTTCGAAAGATAAAAATAGACCACGGTTCAATTATGGCTAACACTCACCGTTTCATTTAAACCAAAAAAGCTAATACTCTTGCAAGCTGTAAAGTCGAATTAGTTCAGGTAATTAACTAAAAAAATATTTAAATATATCCTAAAAATCTTTTCAAAGTGAAAATAAACAAACACCGATATTTCAAAAAAAAAAGATTATTGTTAATGTAATAACGAATATATAAAAGTTTTTCTTTTTCTTTTTCTTTTTCTTTTATTAGTAAGGCTTAATGAAATATTATTACATTATATAGAGTTTTCCAAAACCAGGAAAAAAAATTCTCGTAATTCCAATAGGAGATTGATTGATGGAACAGGCAGCTGTATTGTTGTGTGTACAAAAAGATGAAAAGAAGCAGTCGTTTCCAGCTCTAAGAATTAAGAATTTGCTGGAGATATTTATAGTTTTGTGAAATAATTAAAAAGACTTCCATGACCTGACTGACACCTATGCAACAATGAATGCAATGCATATTACATATACATTTTTCTTCCCTTTTTTGAAGAGGGAAAATTGCACAAACAGAAAACATTGAGAAAGTGATGATAGTTGAAACCGACTGCACAGCTTACTGCTGCCATCAAAAAGTGACACTTGTGACATGAATGCGATTTCAATTTGGTCTTCAACTCGAACACTAAAGAAAAGCCACTGCCAATATGCAAATTACAATATCTTTGTATCTCTATAATTAATTTCAGATTTTTTTTTTTTTGCAATGTTAAGGAGTGCCAAGAACAATCCGTGGAAACTGCCAAGTTGAAATACGATAAATATAGAAAATTTTTTAGTGGAGTGATAAGATATGTAAAGATAAAAAAATAATAATAATAATGAGAGTATTCCATTAGACCAATACTGATATTGAAAAACTTAAGTAAATGCATTTAATTAAAGAATACAAATAAATATTTCATTAATAAATATTCTTGTAAATTATAAAGAAATATATGTGTTAGATTTTTAATGATTGAACATAAATAAATAAATATTTTTTATTGGCAAAATCTATTTATCACAAAAATATCATGAAATGATAAAAATCTTTCTTTATGTTAAAAATGACCCTTCAATAAGATTTTGTATTTGAGTTTTATATAAAACAAAAAATACGGACTCAAATTTTGAGTTAGTCAGAGTTTTATAGATGCCAAATATCGAAACATCAAATGAAAAAAGGACTTACATGTATGTATAATTGCTTTATCTACTTCTTTTAACCATATACATCTTTTAGCAGCTCCTCAGTTAATTAAAAATCTGATGAGCTCTCAATTTAATTATCAAGGTGATGCTCAAGAGGAAGAAAGTGCTCAGTGATGGGAAGGTAATTTAAGTTGGGTAGGTGAAAGAAAACTCAAAGCATTGGACAAGCTTTTTTCTTTTTAGCCAATTTTTCATTGGAAGCTATAATTTGTCTGTTCTGGATAAGAAGGATATGCAAGGTCAATGTTTCTTGAAGAACTTTAACCAAAATTAAATTATATCTATTAATTAATCGGGGTCCATAGATAATTATGTCACTAATATTGCTTTTGTGGAGTGCCATTTTGACAAATATTTTATTTTGTTTTAATTTTAATTAATGTATGCATTACTGATTCATATTTACTGATATTAACTTTTTTAAATTGATTCTCAATAATATCTCGATGGAATATAGACACTTGACTAAATAAGGGGAGAAATGACTTGAGATTGATATGTACATTTTTACACTTTATACAAAAGTTATGCATGGAATTATGTTTGAATTTCATCAAATTAAAAGAAAATTAATTTGAATTTTCCCTTTAAAAAAACATAGCGATGATTTTATTTTTGTATGCTTTAATTCTCAAAAGAATAAAGCTATTAGGACTTAAATTTTCAGTCTTATGTTATATAATAACAAGAAAATAAAATATTATAATCAAAATAATCATCAATACAATTAATAGCAATTATTTCCTGATAATTGATAAGTGTTGCGATATTATATATCACCCTTTTCCACCCTATGATCAACATCCTGGTTTCCTTTTCTTTTTTTTTTTTTTTGTTGATTTCTAGCCCCAAACAAAGACCAAAATTTGTTTTCCCTAATTTCTCCACCTAAAACAAATCTAACCCAAAGCATCCCAAAAATCCATTGTCTCAATTGTACAACAAATGAAAATATATTTCAACTAGCTCTAACAAAACGAAGAAAAAAAAAATAAAGCCCTAATATATTAGTAGTCCCTTATTTTGATACCTTTTCTCTATTTCTTTTCTTTTAACTTATAAAAATGACCATTATTTGTAGTGTCTAATACTTTTATTAGTTGAAACAAATTATTTAACCACCATTCTTATAGAGAGAGGTCATTTCACATCTTTTTAATAAAACATGGATGGAAAGAGAACTTTTTTTTTCTCAAGGTACTTTCATGAATAAATTCAATAAAGTCGATAGGATCTCTAGCTCAACAGATAAAAGTATGTGACTACAAACTACGACATGGGAAAAAAAATGCTTAAACTCACTAAAAAATATTAACAAGTGGATATGTTGAAATGATTAATTTATAAATTAAATAGACAAAATAATAAAATGTGCCAAATTCAAAAGATGAAAATGTATTAAGTCAAGAATAAGACAAAGTTGAAAGCAATCCTTTTGGCAATATGTCTAAATAAAACCATTTGCTAATGAGACATATATCCAAAATAGGAATTAAATGGTAATTGGGCCAAATGAATTTCTGTTACTTGTAAAAAATATTTATCTATTTTGTTTATGGTTAAAATAATTAATGGTATAGTTTATAATTATTTTATTTTTTACAAAATAAAATTTTCTTTGGTAACAATAATCATCGTATAATTCAATACATTTTGATCCTATAGAGATAAAATAAAGTATAAACAAAGTAAATAGGAGTTGAAAGTAACAGTAAAATTTTTCATAATTGATATTATAATTTAACATGATTAAATTTATTTTTCATAAGTAGTTTAAGTAGTAAAATGTATGAATTTATAGTTGAAGAGATATGATCTAATACTCCACTTTCCTATCTTATTCTCTTGGGGTGTTGGGATTATCATTATGACAAAAAAAATGATTAAATTAAATTTAAAATATTATAAATATTTGTCAATTAGTAGTTGGTAATATCTTATGACAAAAGTACCCTTTCCTTTTTAGGTAAGAAATCCAATTCGAAGGCGACGCGTGTCATCTTTTGCTTCTCTAAGGAATTTCACTCGTCTCGGTAACTTGACAAAATAGTCAATGTCTATATCTGCCACGTCAGACGCTGATTGGCCAAAGGAGCATGACTAAACCACTGCTTGGATTAAGTTAATTAACCCAAGAGTTGACTGTAAACTCTAGACGAAGCTGAGGTGGCAGTTGTGGGTCCTGTTTCTTTTGTACCGACATGCAGGCATGAAAAAGACACACAACACGTCGAGCTATGATTGGTGGAAAAGCCCGCGAAGTTTGGGTGTTGGAATAATTAGAATTAGGCAAAGATCAGCTAATTTGACAATTTTAGTTTAATAAATTGAAAATTATTCATTAACACTTTATAATTTGAAATTTTAATAATTGACCATTTGCCTAACTTTGAGTTGATCGAGGTTAATCCAACATTAATTAAAATGTAATTAACAACTTTAATTTTATTTTGTTATTTGCAATTCTAATTACATGACTCGGTTCCTTGTAGATATGATGTGAGCTTATGTCCATCTTAATACATGGAACATAATTAGCCACAATTTTTTATTTTTTGGCAAAAATTATTCGACGTGATATTAATTAGAGTTTATTTTTCATTTGATGTTCCTAATATTTGGTAATCAATTTTGACTAATTTGGAATTCGAACTGAGTGGATTCATAAAAAGTAAAATTCTTTCAATTTTTATTTTCTCATACATAAAATTTAATTCGGGATTTTATTTAAAGAAATTTAAATTTTTTACTACTTAAACGAATAAATCTTGATTATTTCTTTTTTTAAATGGAAAAAGCGTATTTTTTCACATCAATCTAATTATTTTCTGATATTTTTCCACATCAATCTAATTATTTTATGATTCTCTCTTATATAATTAAGCAGTATTTTATTTATTGAAAAGCACATTTGGGTTAAATATCTTTTATTGAAACCATTGGTTTTGATTTTGTTGTTAGTTATCATAAGATTACAATATAATTATTAATTTTATAGTGAATTATCGATTAAAAATCATGGTTTATTAATATTCTTATTGTGCAGTATATATATATAAACTTTATCTAAATCAAGTGTTTTTATTTTAGTAAGATTTTTAAATTTGCTCATTAACCTACATATCTTTATTCCTTGAAAAAAAAAAACTAATAATGTAACGTATATATAAAACCAATAATATGTGGAGCATAGACTATTGTATGATTTTATGAGGATTGGGTTTTTTATGATAGCTATTACATCAATATGTACGGTTAAACGATATTATATGCTAATATGGCTCATGAAACTTGTAAACTGGAATGTAATTTACATTTAAAATCAATTTTCAAAATCTAATATGATCTTGATCTTTTTGGCCATACATACAAAGAAAGGAAGAACACCAATTGGTAGCGTGAGCTTTTAAATTTAAAATTTTATAGATGTTTGTATTTGTGATTTTGACCATTAAGCTAAATATTTGCCGACTAATATGATCTTTACAGGAACGTACGTGTATATATATATATATATTCATTATTAAGTTTCTGAATTTTGACACTTTATTCTATTGAGCCTCTCAATTTTTATTGTGTTTCATTAAGCTCTCAATCTTTTATTTTTACATAGATTAAGGACAAATTAAACTAAAATAATGAAATTGTGAAATAAGTTCTATTTATTCTATTAAAATTGTAATATCAATGGTAAGTTTTAACAGTGAATGTGTCATTAAAATTACCAATTAAAGCATATAACCTCCATTAATATTTTTCCTTACACCTTACTCTCATATTTTTTTTTCATTCTTGATAAAACGTATCTTTAAACATTTTATAACAACATATTTAACAACAATGAACATGAATTGTTATACAATTTCATTACTTCAATCTAATTTGTCCTTAATCTATACAAAAATAAAAGATTGAGGGCCTAATAAAATATAATAAAAATTAAGGAGCTCAATAGAATAAAATGTCAAAATTTAGGAGTCTAATGAATTTATTTATATATATATATATTAAAGTTGGAAGTTCCAACCAACCTGTAAATGGTGAAGGGATAGATTTAAGATCCTTGGAGAATGTCGTTCCTGGCAGCCTCAAATTTCAGGCGTCAAAGTCTTGAATTCTTTGTCTGTTTTTTATTCTTATGAATACCCAAAAATTATTTTAAAAATTAACAAAAAAAATAAATTTATTATGGTTTTTTGAATGGTATGTATCAATAGTATCAATTAAAAATAAATAAAAATTAAAGTCATATATTAAAGGGCATTCAGTTTAACTGATAGAATCAACTATAATTTAAATATTTGATAAAACTCCAAAATTAGTAGCTGATAGTTAATTTTATTCAAAATAGTTATTGATTTGATAAATTTATTTTGAAGCTTTTTATATTAGCTGATTTTGTATTTATTTTTTATTTAAACTATTTTACCCTTATTAAAAATAATTAATAATAAATAATTTTATTTAAATTAAATGTATGTAATTAATTTTTATAGTTTATAATTAAATAAATATTATTGTAAATTATAATTAATATTTATATAATTATAATATTTATACCTATAAATATTTTTAAAAATATACAATAATATTTATATTTTTAAATTTATTTTTAAATAATTTATATTAATTATTTTAATAATATATAAATTAAAGATAATAAATTATTATTTATAACTATATATATTTTTAAATAATTGAATAACTAAAAATAGTATAAAAAATATATAAAATTATATTTATAAATAAAGTTATACTCTTAATAGTCATTTGACATACAAACACTAACAGTTAACAAAATTTTACTAAATAGTTCATATTTATTAGCTAACAGCTATCAGTTATCTGCAAACCACTATTAGCTATCAATTGCTATAAACAGTTAAACCAAACAGATTCTAAGAAAAAAATCAATATTGTGCAACAATGAAAGAAAATTTGCTGTTGAATTAAAGGATTTTTACGAAAATATCCATTTTTTAGCTAAGGTTTTCAGCAAAATACCCACATTTTGTCAAATATTACACACTTACCTAATTTTTATAAAAAATTACATGCGTGCCCTGACTTGTTTTCCCTTAGCTTGTCTTCTTCTTCCTGTGTTTCTTTCAGCCACCGCTCACAGCTCAGAGCTGCTACCTGGCAGCTTAATCTCTCTCACTCACAGCTCGCAACTCCATCACTCACAGCTTCTCCCTACTGGCTCCTTCATCACAGCTCCGTCCCTCAACTCGATCTCACCATATTTTTTTTTAAATTCATTATTTTTAAATCTCATTCAAATCAAAATCCAAAACAATTTTTTTCAATTCAGATTCTAAATCTCATTCATCTATTCAACAAATACTAGAAACTCAATCATTCAGCAACAAAAAGAAGATACAACCAACAAAAAGAAGATGCAACCAACAAAAATCACAGATCTGCAGGTACATTATACAATTTTTTAAATTACTCACTTTCATTCAAATTTAGCTTCAAAAAAAATTCATTTTCTAACAACATCGACATTAGAGATTTTGATTATTTAAAAGAAACAAATATTGAAAAAATAGTATATTTTAAGCATATTTGTAGTTTCTGACACAAAATTTTGAATCTTATGAATATTCTCGTTCGTATAAATTGAAAGAGAAAAACAGGTGCCATATTCATTATTTGTATACATTTTTGCATCTTATCTGAATATTTTCTGAATCTCATTACAATATGATACGAAAAAAAGTATATATCTGAAAACAATAATCTGATAAACATTATATGAAAAAAAAGTATATTATAAGTATCTTATTTGTATCTTATGCAATTCAATATTTGTTACATTACAATTTAGTATATTTTTAACTTATCAAAGGTTTCAGATACCATTTTATGTTTGTTCTGTTTATTTTTTTAAAATATAATTCAAATATTTACTATTTCTGATGCATTATATATACTTCCAGAAAATGCGAAAACTTCTAGTTTTTGTGCATTTTGATGGACAGTGGATTGATGATTCAACATACAGAAATTTTAAATCAACTGGGATACAAATACCTACAAATTGCACCTACGATAAACTGATCGCAATCATTTCAGAGCATCTTAAATTTGAGAAAGAAGAAAATCAGGTTGTCATCTCATACCAAGTCAAAGAAGAGTATCCAAATTTACAAATTGAAGACGATTCAACTCTGCACTTCTATATACAATTGAAGAGTGCAGAATCTGATTGCACAAAATACCCTCTCTGCATCATGTTGCAACTGAAAGAAAAGGCCTTCAACAGTTTCCAAACATAGGAAACAACACCAGTAGCATTACAAAATAGTCCACAGAAATAAGAACAACAGATGCTAGTTTAGCCATGTATGAGTATGCAACACAACTTGAAAAAAGCATCATTGAAGAAAGAACACAAAAGGAAGAAGAAATACAGAGCCATCTTTCTCCAACATTTATAATAAGTGATGCAACGTTAAAAGATATCAGAGTCGGGCAGACATTTAAAAATAAAGAAACATCAAAGAAAGTCATTGTCTCACATGCAATGGCAAACAATTTTGAGTACAAAGTAACAAAATCATGTTCAGCAAGGTACAACTTGGAGTGCTTGGATGACAACTATAACTGGGCTTTAAAAGCTTCAAGATATCAAAATACAAATATTTTCATAATCAGAAAGCTAATCGGTAAACACAGATGCAGCTTAGAACTCAGACATGCAAACAGTCGTCAAGCAACTAGTCAAATTGTTGCTGAACACATCAAGTCCAAATACACAAGAACGAAGACAATATACACCCCAGCTGATATAATGAGGGACGTGGAACTTGAATTTGGGATTTCAATAAGCTACATGAAAGCTTATATATCCAGAGAGGCAGCACTTGAATGTATTAGGGGAAATCCTGAAGAATCTTACACGCTTCTATCGAGTTTTTTGTATATGATACAAGAAACCAACCCCGACTCAGTTGTGGATCTGAAAACTACTAAGAAAAACACATTTTTATATGCTTTCATGGCACTGAAAGCAAGCATAGATAGATGGCAGCACTGCAATTTTATTATTGAAGTTGATGGAACATTTCTCAAGTCAAAATACCGAGGCACACTACTCACAGTAGTTACACATGATGCACAAGGTATGATCTTGATTTTTATTTTAGCTTCTGACACAAAATTCTGTATGTTATGAATAATGTTATTTGTATATGTTGAAAATGAAAAATAGGTGTCATATTCATTATTTATTTGTATATATTTTTGCATCTTATCCAAATATTTTTTGAATCTCATTAGAATATGATACATAAAAAAGTATATAATCTTAAAACAATAATCTGATAAACATTAGATGAAAAAAAAAGTATATTATGCATATCTTATTTGTATCTTATGCAATTCAGTATTTTTTACAATACAATTTATAATATTATTAGCTTATCATTGGTTTCAGATGCTATTTTACTTTGTTATGTTTCTTTTTTTAGAATATAATTCGAATATTATATGTTTCTGAGGCACAAGGTAAAATCTTCCCTCTTGCTTTTTGTGTGGCTGATTCTGAAAATGGTGCTTCATGGACCTGGTTCTTTGAGCAATTAAGGAAAGCATTTGGAATCAGATAAAATATTTGCATAATTTCAGACATGTATGAAAGCATTACAACAGCTATAAAAAATGTGTATCCTGAAGTTGCTCATGTGCACTGCATATTCCACAGTATCCTGAAGTTGCTCATGTGCACTGCTGATGGATTTCCGCAAGTATACGGATTCGTACAAGTAGTAATTAAATATCGATCCCACAGAGATTGCAAATTGACTATTGTAATACTAATTGTGTTTGTTTGTTTAAACAACGAAAAAAAAAGATATTTTAAATGAAGATATTTTAAATGTAAATTAAAATTAAAACAAATTAAAACTCAAAAATTAAAATCAAATAACAATCAATTTAAAGAGCTAGGGTTCTCATCACCAATTCAACCTTAATTACGATCAATTAATTCCTAAACCATACCTAATCTAAATCCAATTTGAGGGTATCTAAAGAATCATAGACCTTCCTCCCAAGACAGCTCTATGACTAACCAAGTAATTTGACGTCCTTAGATTTATAGCCTCGCCTACTAAGTGTTC
>CATIWM010002541.1:0-10000 GCA_949671775.1 Mallotus repandus | reverse complement strand
TCCAAAGGTGACCCAGATGATAAGGAACATGTGGAGTTCCTTTGAGTGCTAATATACAGTTTTTAATGTGCCCAAGTTCTAGGAAGCCAGCAGTTGAATACAAGAATTTGGCTAGAGCATTGGCATCAGGAAAATTTTTTGCTCTTGGATCAATACTCCTTGGCCTTACTTTTAAGTCCCTTAATTACTACCATTCTAGCAAGCCATTCTCAAAATTTAGAGGATCTCTGTGGTTGGTGTAACTTTGGTTATTTGTATATTTTTCAAAAATAAGAAGTGCCCAACTAACTTGTTCTGGTGTTCCAGTTGGAATTTAACTTTGCAGTTGCACTTGTTCTATGAGTGAGCAAGATGTTATGTCTTTTTTCAATCATTTGAAGTTAAATACCAAAGAAGATCTTTTTATTTTTCTTGGTGAAGAATCAAAGAACCCTTGGTTAGAGTTCATCGGGTACAGAGATTTAGAGGAAAATTAGCAGGAGATTCAAAAGGTTTTCTTTTACACCTTCACAAATATAAGGCTTTTTATATGAGATGGATCATCAGCTTTTGATCAGAACAAAGCCATATTGTCTTGTTCAACGTACCATCCTTACTTATGGGCTAGATAGTTTGGTCTTGATCAAATGCCATATCCCTCATTCGAGGATGTAGGTTTAAGTACTCTGCCAACTACGACTATTGGGGTAATTATGTGGTCACAAGCTTTGAATCAACTGAAGTGTTGTGTAACACCAACATTGCAACTGCAGGTTGATTAGTTCACTACTTTTTGGTCTGACAAATACATTAATTTGATTCCAACTCTAGTGGATAAAATTTTATCAAGTATTTACATCTTCTTGCTTAGTAGCATTATGGATAATTGTAATTTTATTATTTATGTTGTACTTTTGTTTAATTATGTACCAATGTAAATATGCTAATGTTTTCATTATTTGTGAAAGTTTTAAAACTCCCATTCAGCATTCTCTGATTAAGAAAAGAAAGGCAGCGGCTAAGGAGACCAAGGATAATGCTGCTACTAAGAAGGAAAAAAATGTGGGTGTTAGCATTCAAAAGCTAAAGAAATCAAAGCAGATGGCGAAAAAAATCAGTCTCTTCCCGTTCTAGAATAAGCAGGTCAAGCAGGATAAGAAAAACATGGAATTTTGCTAATACCTAATGTGATCTAATTGATGTATCAAATGAAGAGATTGATAATATAGAAGAATATAGTGCAGCAGAAGAGATTACTAAATAGACCAATGCTATTGATTCAGGTTTAGATGGGATGGAGACAGATAATACCATAGTAAATGAAATAGAAGAAGAATAACAATGTTTGGTTGGTGATTCTAGCAAACAGAAATAAATTACTTCATATGTTATCCATGTATTGCGTGGTGAAGTTGATTAAAAATTATGTGTATATATAAATTTGTTAGTATATCACTTTGAATGAAAAAATTATTCATCATTGGTACTTATCAGGATGATAAGATGGAGAGATTTCAAAGGGTATTATTACATGATTCACTAGAGGATCTACTGTCTGCTGTTGACTTCAACTTCCTTAAAGCAAGCAACATTACTGCTCCACCTCAACTGTCATCTTTATCAAGGGATGTCATTGAGAGTGCAAAAAATACAGTAAAATATAGTATCTCCCTTGATCTGTTGTCTCTTGGTTAGCAGCAGGTGCATATAATAAAAGCATCGATTGCTATACTATGCATTGCTGATAAAATGCCAGATCAAGTTGAATCTCTTAATGCAGCTCTCCAGAAAATAGATTCAACATACCAGAATTATGTTCAAGCAACAAAAATAATTGAGGAACTACACGACAAGATTGAAGAAATGAAACAGAAGGTTATCGACAACAAAAAGTTAAAGGAATCTATTGATGCACAGTCAATGGAGTTGTCTGAAATCCAAAAAAATCATGAAAATAATGAAGAGCGCATAAGGAACTTGAAGAAATAAATTACTGAGATTGAGGCCCTCAATAGTGAACTTTTAGCCCAAGCTGAAGAAATCAATCAACAGAAACAGTTGGTGAGGAATCAATACAAGATTAGTAGCAAGATATTACTTCAACAACATGATTTGGCGAAACAATGGACACCAAAATTCAAAAAAGCAACTCAGATGCGAGAGGATTATTTCTCTGAATGGCGTGGACTTAAACCTATTGATCTTGATTCCATTTGAACATTATTATATGACTAACTTAATGATATTTATATTAATATTGGATAAATATTTATATGCTCATATTTTAATTGAGGTATATGATACTGCTTGCGTTTGACATTTTCATTACACTCATATATAACCATGCATAATTCCAACTACCGTAAAGCTCTTAAAGTGTTTACCTAATGTTATTACTTATACCTATGATTTATAGTTAAAAAGTTAATAAAAAGACCACTAATATGACATACATTGTTCATAAAAATAATACTTTGTTAACGTAAAATTGACAATTACAGTTTAAAACCAAAAATTTAAAATGAACTCGTGATTATATCTTCAATATTGGTGAAGTCATATTATTCATGTGAGTAAGCTAATTTTATCTCTTGAAAAATAAGATATAGTTTTCTATAATTTCAAAAACATGTAACTGTAATTAAATTATAGACATATTAAGAAAAATGAGAAAATTAAAATGCCAAAAAAGGGTATTATTTTTACCAACAAAACAATTCTCCCTAGATTAGGGTTAACCATACAACTTCTATCACTATAAAAGGAAGCGAACACCTCTACTCTTTTACATAAAATTATCTAGTAATATCAAATATTACTTTAAGGAGTAGCTCTTAAAAAATGCCAAGACGTGTAGGCAGTTCACTAGCAAGTGAATGGGAGGTTTCGCCTTCATAAAAATCACTTGAGGTGTTGTACATAGCAATGCAAAAATAGCTGGATGACCTACATGAGGATGTTAAGGTGTACCTTAGTAGAAATAAAAATATTTGGATTGATCTCTTGATAGAAAGTGAGCTCCTCATTCCCCATCCCTTGGTGAAGGTGTATGACCTCTACCTTGAACTTCAAAAGTTAAGTTGAAGGAGTGCCAACAACAATTTAGCGCCCAGCATGATGAAGCAGCAAATACTTCGGCCAAACGGACAGCTAAGAAAAGGGGAAGAAAGTCAGGTCCAGCAAAGAAATAGATTCAAGCTACATAACCTTCTATCATAATATTGTTGTATTGTATTGCTTTTTTTCATTTTATTTTAGGCCTATGGTGAAGGTTATGTAGTGTTTTTGGCTGGTTTTGTTTTCCTTATTTCTTTAACTCTTTTTTTGAATGCTCAACAAAACCGCCATGAATTTGCTGGTCTTCAAACTTTTTAATATATAATGCTATCATTTTTTTAAGGAAGTTTGTTCAGTATGTTAATATAATCTTTCTGTGGAATTCATCCTTGTTCAGTACAATACGTTAATATAAGCTTGTTCATTATGCTAATATAGGCTTAACATGGAACTTCATCAAATTCAAATTATCAAACATGTTGATGCAATTTTTTTCCTTACTGTAAAATGTAAACTGTAAAATGGCGTTTATTTTGGTCAAAAAAATTCATGGCGTTTATTGAAAAATAGCTTATTTTTTACTTGACAACACATCATTGTATGACTATGGTAATTCTTAAAACTCAATTCATTATCATAACTTATACAACTGTAGTTCTATAAAACTTGATTAAACTTAAACGTACAAAATTTGAGTTATATTCCATTAATAATACATAAACGACACCGTATAAATAAATGATGTTTCATTGTCACACCTTGGCGTGATTGAATTATGCTATGGTTGGGTTATATTTGCTGACATGCAAAGTCGCCCAACTCAGTTCATGCATCCAACCACGTGGCACACATAAACGACACCGTTTGCAATAAGACATTTAAGTTTCCAATGTTGGCATGATGATGGAATTGGTTATCTTTGCTTATGTTGATTGGCTTATCAACAATGATTACCTCCTCGCCCATCCAAACGACGCTTGCTCATAATTAATGCATTGAGCAACCCAAATGCAGCAGTTTATTCCTTACTTCATATTTCAATAAGAACTTAAATATTTGAATTTGAAATTGTTTTATAAATATCAGTCCATGTCCATACACACCCAATCAAGAAAGGAATCAACAAATCTAGCCAACAATAAATAACCTTCACCATAGAGATGTCTTTCAAGCGAGTCTACACTAAGGGTTCTTTACAAAAATATAAGAAAAGAACTTGAACAACTAAGGCTGGAGGTCGAAGTGTACCTGTATACACAAATTTGAGCCTCTTGGAAGAGGCAATCCTTAAACCAAAGCCTCTTATAGCACTCTATGACATACACCTTGAGCAGAATAGGCGAAGGGAAGAGGAATGACTTACAAAGGAGTTGGAAGAGGCAACATTAGAAGAAGCAACAACACCAGCACCAGGGACATCAAATTCTAATGACAACAGTCTCGATTTCTTTGACTCACTAGAATTTTAATCTTCTTCGTCATTTATCTTTCTTTATAATGTAAACTGCTATGGTGGTTTATACCACCTTTCTTTAATATATGAGTAGTTATGGATCATTTATCTTATCTACTCAACTTCTCCATTTTGTTCAAACATTTAAATTGTTAAATGTTACACTTAGATTAACATTATCATTAAAAATTTAAAAATAGAATACATTATACGTGGAACATAATTTATACTATGCTAAGAGATCATCGAATTGAAAATAATTAACAAATATGTCAACTAAACTTATTATTAACAAATAAAATATACGTTCACAGTCTATGGTGAAGCTTGTGAGTCTATATCTAGCAACTTGGTGAAGCTTGTGAGTATATCAAGTAACATGGTGAAGGATTCTCCAATAAACTTATAAGATCTATTAATGTTCAAAAGGCATCAAAATAAAACAAACATAGTTCAAGCATTCAAATGTTCAAAAGCTAAAGAGATAGCAGAAAAAACAAGCAAACGCAAAGAAGTTGGAATGTTCAAATTCTCTATAAGCGGAAGCCCTCGCCATTAAAGTCTTACATTACTTGGTCATACTACACTTGAATCAGATTCCCAGATGGCAATTCATGCCATACACGCCAACCTGGACGATGTTTAATGGGACATCAGAGCCATAATGAAAGATACCCAGCACATCATAAGACAGATAAGAGCATGCAATTTCTATTACTCATGTCAGCAAGAAGGCTAATCAGGTAGCAGACTGGTTATCTAATGAATATTATTCAAATTGATGCTTTGTACTCTATTATTCAAAGTTCTTGACAATTTCATTTTCTTAACGAAAAAAAGGAAAAACTACAAATATAGTTCAAACAAAGATCAGAAGATTAAAAAATAACATAGTTCCAACTTTTAATGTAATTGTCTGCCAACCATTACACCTATAAAGAAGAGCAGTAAAATAATACAAATATAACAGAAATTCCAACCATGCAATGATTTAATCCAGCTGCTTCAATTCTTCATCGACATCTAGATATCACTTTTCTTCTTCTCAAACATTCCAAACTCCTACAGATTCATGTTTGAAATTCCTTCTTTGATTGAACTTCTGTCATTATTGTTGTTTAACTCAAAATATGCATTCCATGCTTCTACTACTTCTTCCAGAGTCGAGAATGAGCGAAACAAACATCCACTGAAGCCGAGTACACAAGCTGAACATTCTTCCCATGAAGTGTATATACCAGGTCGAGTCCCTCTAAAAACTGTATAATACTTTATCGTCTTCCTCTTCAGCTCCATAGATTTGTGGCTTCAAACTTTTGTTTGATTTTTTTTAACTAAACTTTGTGATGATTTGATACCAAAAAGAAACTATTTCAAATGAAAATGGTAAAATGATTTTCTACACTAAATTAAATCCCGTCATTTATTTTATTTGAGAGTTGAATTCAAATTTCAAATCCAAAATGATCAAAATTTTTAACGGAGGAGATTATGGGCATTTCACTTATCTACTTTACCATTGATAGCACCTAAGATTATGTTAATTTCCTTTCTAGCCAAAAAAACTTGGCTAGATTCTATCCGTTTAACATTGATCTTTTTAATTTTTCAACTTCTACAAAGAAAACTGCCTTTTTTCCCCCCCTTCACCTTTGTTGACGGGTTCAGTTCAATGTTATGTTATAGGCTTTTTCAATAGATTCTAGTGAGATCCATTGATTTTATGTTAAACGTGTCACAGATTCCTCCATACATTTATGTTTCTTTTAAAGACGCAGATACATGCCGCATGTCGCGCATGACAAAAAAAATTTTTTGGAATTACAGTATTATCTTCAATATTAATAAAAAATTATTTGTATATATTTTTCTAAAATTTTACTCTCTCCGTTCCATTCTAATTGTCTTTTAAGAAAATGAAATTTTTTTAGATTACCAATAAAAAATAAAATATTCTTTTCAATTTTACCCATATTTTGAATGACTTTTTCAGATTCCTAATAAAAAATAATTTTTTTTCAATTTTACCTATATTTTGGTTTTAAGTTAAGTTTTCTATTCACACTAATTTTTAGTCGTTTCTAAAAAATAATTTTAATTTATTCTTAATTTGTGTAATACTGCCTTAAAAGATAATTGAAATGAAATAAAAAGAGTATTTTTTTTAACAATTAATTAAAATAATAAAATTTAAATTTTAAAATGAATTGAAGAAATTCATCACATTATGATCTTTTTTTTTTTTTTTGAATGGGGAGAAAGGAGCCTGTGGGGTTCGAACCTTCACCGGTGGCATCACTTGGTGGATGCCAATCGTTTGGGACAAGAAACTTTCTCCAGTGATGGATTTCAATATCTTTTATATTGGTTCCCTTGATTTGTTATCGCTTAACATGAGGCTAAGGATAACTAACCTTGTTTAGACGTTATATGACAACTAAAAGAGTCAACAATTCAGATGGCCTCACGCATGGGGAATGTTGATGCCCCATTTGGAATTCTCATATAGGATGGTCAATAGTGTGCTAGGTTTTAGCCCATATGGGAGTCTCAAATTGGTTGGCCTAGGTTTAAGTCACTAAAGGTTAGATGATAGTCCAGCCATAATGCACTGAGCAGTCTATTTCAGTTTGAATTTTAGACTAGTCCTTCACCCAAAACGTTCAAACGCTACAAGTAATTTTTTTTTTTTGGGATATGTGTAAATTGGTACTTGAAAATTTGATTAACAATTACCTACTAAGAGTCGCTTGCACTTGAAAAATTGATCAACAATTACCGACTAAAATATTTTTTTTTATAAATTAACAATAGCAGGATTCAGATTCTACACCTCATGATGTTTTTAAAGAAAAATAACCATTAAATCACTTTTTCACTGACTTTTTATGTATTGTATAGCTTTTCAAAAAAAAAAAGACGTAATACATACATGACCTCCTATACTTGTCACTTTTAGTCAGTTTGACACTTCAATTTATAGTTTGGCCATTTTGATACCTGAATTTGACTAAAATGTAATTTTAAAACCCCTGTCAGTATACGTGGCACAGAATAACAAATCATCATGTGTCATATCATAAGGGTTTAATTGACAAAAAACTACAAGTAAAGGTGTCAAACTGACAAAAATGACAAGTACAGAGGTGATATATGTATTATGCCATCATATTAGTGTAAACTAGTGCATTTTAGTCAAGCTCAAATGTTAAATTTGCAAAACTATAAGTTAAGGTGTCAAACTTACAAAAAGTGACAAATATAGAGAGTATGTATGTATTATGCCAAAAAAATGCTATGTATTGTATATATACAAATTAGAAGAAATTTGATCATAAGAGATGGAAAGTGAAAGGTTTGAACTTGATATATATTTGTTTTTTGAAAAAAAATAGGTTGATCGGTTAAAAATCGTGAGGTGTTGTCTACCATTATTTTATTTTTTATAAAATAAGATTTACTTTGTTAATAATAACTTATAGATAATTTAACACACTTTAATTATATGGTAATAATAACAAAGTATACACAAAATAAATAAAAACAAAATAATGGTAGAATTTCTCAAATATTAATATCTTACCACTAGAAGTAATTTAAAAAAAAAGAGAGAGAGATAAGTACAAATTATTAAAGCAAAATTTCTCCTTTAACTTGGAAAAATCAGGGTTTGATGTATCCAAGACAATGAATAATTCAATTAGCCAGACTTCATCCCACATTTTGACATCTTATCAGAATGTAAAAGTGGAAAACAAGGGGTGATCCTGATGATCTATGTGGCGGTGGGAAAATAATGCTTGATTATAATGGGGTGGAGGTGATAAGAGTATTATTTTTAAGAGGTTGTGGTGGAGCTCAACCATTAAAATGAGGTAGGGTCACGGTGGAGGTGATGCATCTGATGTTGTCTGGTTATTCAAAGTTACTTTTTTTCCCCACCGGATAAATGAGCAAATTTTAGCATCTTTTATATTTTTATTAATTTGAAAATTAAAAAAATTCACATTTTTTTATTATCTGTTAATAATGTATAATTATTTGTATTTCTATAACGTTTGTACTGTAGTCAGACCCATTGAATATCTATAGTTTAAACATTTTAGTATTAAGAGTTTTTTTTTTTTGGTACCCATAATTTTGTAGGTTTAATCGTCTAAAAAAAGCCAAATCTTTTTTACTTGTTTTCAATTTTTCACCATTTTAGAATTTTGACATAAAAGTTCTAATTTAACAAATGTGTGACAATTATAACCCACAATTAATTTTAGTTAAAATTAAGTGTCAATGTACTGACGTGATATTTTAGATGGCGCTATTAATAATACATGAACTACCGCATTAATTGCATAACTGTAGAAAAATACCAAAAAAATTATTTGCGCAAATTAGTCTCAAGTTCTTATTTTTGGTATAAATATTTTAATTTTTTTTCAAATATATTGTAGTTTACTATTAAATATATACAACTTTTAATATTTATAATATATATATTATTTAATATTAAAATACATCAATCTAATTAATGAATTATTTCAATTAAAAAATTCATATGATTAATAACGTATTATTAAAATTAAATATATATCCATAGATAAACTTATGTTTATAAGAAGTTGAAAAGTATATATATATATAATTTTTTCCTTCAGTGATAAAAAAAATGGATTTTTATTTTAATCAACTCTAAAAAATTAAATTTATTTTAGCGATATTGTTATTATATGTTCAGATTTTTGTATCAAATGAAAATATGAAAAAAAAAAGATATTTTATACATTTTTTTTTATTACTACCACTTAAAACTATTATAAATAGACTTGTTGGGTATTGAGGAGATAAGAAATTAGGATCTTATTGTGAGCATTGCACCAGGATTTGTGGTGGGATTCTAGGTATTAGTGGGCCCTTTATGCTTTAACAAGCGATGGAGGTTTGCCTATTATCGTTTCTTGGACAATTTGTGGGACAAGATTTGGTGGAACTTTATGTGAGTTTGCGAGACCATATATTTTCCTGTGTGTTCGAATAATCTAGTTCAAATTACTCGTATTCTGATTGTATTATGTTTCAGGTTTATATTTTACTAGATTCATAAAATATACAATAAAAGGTTTAGAGAAGTGCTATTTAATGGTAATTCATCCCCACAAAGAGTTACCGAAACATTTGACTCTTCACCTATTTCAGTGTAAAAAAAATTAATCAATAACATACAAAGATTATTTCATAAACAAAATTAAATCTCAACTATGTCACACTTGACATTCATTAGTAATTATATGGTAAAAATTATACAAAGAAATTTAAATTTGTCGTTTGATGTGATCTTTCCTAAACTTCGGATTTCCAATGTATTTATCAATTTCACCATCAATATCAATTAAATTAATTTCAAATTTCATTCAAAAAGCTGGAGCAATGCCGTGCATGTTGGTGCTTTAGCAGGGGTCAACAAGAAAAATATTAACTTGCATGCTGAAATTTCAAAGTCTTCAATGGACATTGAAG
>CATIWM010002528.1:0-24354 GCA_949671775.1 Mallotus repandus | reverse complement strand
CTTTTTGACTTTCCCCTGCTCTTATCTCTTTGCTTTGAGCTTTGAGTCTCACTTCTCCCCCTGGAACTCACAACAAGAATATCTTACTGTGTTGAAGAGGCGCCCTTTGATCTGCATCTCATCTCTTCATTAAGAATACTGCTTTTGACAAGTTCCATATTCACTACACCGTTTGGTGCAGAGTTTGTAAGTGATATCTTCAAAATCTCCCATGACTCTGGCAGAGAAGCCAATACCATAAAAGCAAGAATTTCATTGTTAAATTTTATGCCCATCCTCGACAGCTGATCCACGATCCCTTGCATTTCATTCAAGTGATCAGCGACAGAAGAGCCTTCCCGATATTTTATCTTCATTAATTTTATCAGATAAAATAATTTATTATTGCTGGACTTTGAAGCATATAGCTCCTTGAGCTTGTTCCACAACTTATGTGCATGAGTTTCATTACAAATATGATTGTACACATTGTCTTCAACAAACTGCCGGATGAAGCCACACACTTGCTCATGCTCAAATTCCCATTCCTCATCCTTCTTATCATCGGGTTTTGTCTTAGCAAAAATTGGTAGATGCAACTTCATCACAAATAGGAGATCCTTCATCTTGTTTCTCCATATGTGGTAATTTTTGCCATTTAAGTTGACCATCTTGCTAGTCTTAGCCTCCATCTTTACAGTATTTAATAATGCCTCCAGAACATGAACCAACGACTCTGATACCACTTGTTGAGAAAATTGACAGCTTTGGTACAGCGGAATAATATTCACTGAGACAAATAAAAAATTACTGCAAAAATAATCAAACAAATAAATATATGGAGGCGGTCAAACTGTCCAATGGGTGAATAAAATAGGCGATAAAATCTGCCGTATAAATAATAATAAATGACACAAAAATTTTAACGTGGTTCACCCTTAGTGTTGGGTTACATCCACGGGACAAACTCTGAAAAAATTCTTTCACTATAAAAATAGTAGGTACAAGAGAGAGTATTATCTAGATTAACACTAGAGGTATACAATAAAAGAGATCTCACCAAAATAGTGGCACTCAAAGTGTTTCCCACACCAAAAAAATAATTTTCTCACTATTTTGTCACTCACCCTTTGAGAAAAATTACCAAACCCTTAAAACTTTCCCACTCTCATTAAAGCAAAAAATTGCTTTGGCTAATTCCTTCACAAGCTCCTCTTTGTTATTTTTCTTCTGCTCGCCTTGTATATCTCTTCTGCCTTGCCCATTCATGCCTTTATATAGGCATAAGGAATAAGTAAAGAAACAAAAAAATTTGACAAATTTTCTTTTATGGCTGCACCGATTTTGGTGCAGTCTTTTTTGACTTTTTTTTAATTTTCATACTGTGGGCTCCACTCCATTAGGAGGGACTCAATTTCTTGTTATTGGCTTGTAAGATAACAGAACTATATATAAACTAATATGCATACCCAAATAAATCTCCCTAGCTAGCTAGCATCTTTGTTGTTGAAGTTGGTTTCATCTTTTGATCATCTATTTGTGTGTAAGATCTTACTTGGATAGTATATATATGTATTCATTGTGTGATTCCCTGCAGATATGATACTGTTAAGTGTTGAGGAATTAAATGCATACATGGATGCATTTAGGGAAAGAAAATTTCTTGGCAAAGGAGCATTCGGTACTATTTATCGTGGAATTGTCAGTGGGAGGATGGAAAGAAACATCAATGGGCGGCAAGTTACTGTTAAGCTATTTCGCAACAAAGATGAAAGAGCAAGAACTCATTGGCAGGTAAAATTTGTATTAATTATTTAATTCTAGCATTGCTTTGGCACCTTGTTTTTGCTTAAATTCAATTCCACCTTTAAATCCTCCTTGTCAATGAGCGTTGAGTACTTGCGTTATTAGTTAATGAATGTATCCTAGTGATATCCTCCTAAGGAGTATTTACTAGAGCAGTTCAACATTGGGAGTTCAAAATTGGCAATGACTGGTCTTGTGTGAAGGGTCTGCATAAGGGTATTTTCTTTCTATTTTCTTTCTATTTTTACTTCTTTCACAAACTCACACTTGCATGCTATATAGATTTTGACAAAAAGTATCATGCATCAACTGAGAAACACCACTCATCAATACTCTTTTCCTGAAGACTGGATCTCAATCTTGGAAAATTGATTCTTGTATTGTTCATGATCATTTGATAGGACTTTATACCAGTAAGTCAACCCTTTCATTAATGAGTGAGCTCTGTACTGACACAGAGTCTTACTGGCCCTATTATGTTCCTAGCTAGCCTTTTTTAGAACAGAATTCTTGCAAAACTGTATCAATTAACTTTCGATACTCTTTTTGGAATCTTTAATTTCAGTACGGGTACACTGAAAATATTAGTTAAAATCTCCAATCGTCCGTGTCTTGTTGACTGGTGTATGCTGACTACAAGCATATAGAGAATGATCGAACAGGGCATGTTGTTTCTTGAAGAATGCTAGTCCAAGAACATTGGAAACCATTGTTACATGAATGATTGGATCTTGGCATTCGGCAAGGTAGATCAGGTATAGTCTATAGAATGTGTCAATAGATTCTTTTGAATGTAATAGAGACATAGATCGTATACTTATGTTGCCTGAAATTTTGAATTATTGGAAAATTTTGCTCGTTTAAATTTTTCAACGTAGTAGAGCAATCAGAGGATAGTGCTTTTATGTGAAAACACTTTTTGGTTTCATGTTTTTTTAGGTTATCTCCAATAATACTTTTTATTTTAAAGAACAACTTTTATACAATAGAGAGCATATCAAGTAATTTTTAAATATAAGAGTGAAAAATTTTTACAACTCCAATAGACTCTTTATATTTTTAATATTTATTTTGATTTATCCAAGAAACATTAATGTTTAATTTTTTTTTCTCATTTGTTTTTACAAGATTTCTCTCTATTTATTTAATTATTTCCCACCATTTGATGAAAGAGAATAATCTTTTCAATAAATAGATAAATATCAATTAATATTTTGCATAGGAAATTGAAATATTTTAGAGTAGAGAGTGAAGAGAGTCAAATCAACTCTTTATTTTAAAATAAAAATATAAAAAGTGTATTAGAGACATTTTTTTTTGTTTGACTTTTCAAAATAAAGAATTTTGCTCAAATAAATAGCTTATTGAAGATGCTCTTAGTTAGAAGGGTATTAAAGTATAAACAAATATGAAACACATGATACTTAAATGTCAAAAAAATTACAGGACTTAAATGTCAAAACAATTACAGAACTGATTTTACCAAGCAACAAAACTACAGGGATCAAAATTGTACTTATTCCAAAATAATTTCAACAAAATAAAATAACTCATAAAATATTCTAAAAAAAAACTCATAAAATAAAAGATTAAAAATGTGAAAAACAAGAAAAAGAGAGAGAAAAAAAAAAAAAAGGCCAAACTTTGGATTTTAATCAAACAAAACAGAGACCCAAAGAAACAAATGAACTGAATTGAATTGAATTCTTTTCTTCTTTGCCTTTGCAATTCCAATATCTCTTCTGCTAATCTCTGTTTTTTAGAGAAGAGAGAATTAAACCAAACCAAACCAAACCAAACCTATTCTGCATTTTCTCAATTTGCAGCTGTATAGAATATAATTATGGCTTAGGCCTTAGTGGGGATTCTCTTTTTGGACCCAAAAAAGCTTCTACACAGACAATAAGAATTCTTCAAATCACAAACCATGGAAGGTATTATTAATATAATGTTCCTTTCTCAATTGGGTTTCTTATTCTTGCCTGATTTTCTCACTTTTTTTGTTTGTTTGTATGTTTCTACGAACTGCATTCAAAGCAAAAGATTTGTTTGTTTTTGTTTTTTTTTTCGATATTGGGTTGTTTGGGTTATAAGAATTGTAACGGTAAAACAAAAAATTGGGTTGTTTTGCACCAACCAGATGCGTTATGTGCAATATGTTTAGAAACACAACTGGTTATGCGCAATATGTTTAGAAACACAACAGTTAGGTGTTCGAGTACTGAGAAAACATTGGAATTGTAGGAGCTATGGGATTTAGATTGTGAGTTTTTCTGGGAAATTTTATTATTAATTTTTTAGGTCAACACCCTTCCAATAGTAATTGATCTGAATTTTCATTTATTTGCTTATTCATTGATTTGTCTCAGCTTGTGGTGGTGCCATTACTTTTATTTTTGGATGCTAAATTTTTTTCTTTTTTTTTTCCCTCCTTATGATAGCACATTTCCTTGTCCCTTTAAAATGTTTTTGAAATTTGGATCCACTGTTTCTATATAGTAAATGGTATCAGGGGCTTCTTGTGGCTTTGGCTATCAACAATATGAAAAGTTGTTTGACAAGGGTGCGAAGGGGTAGAGTGAAGCAAAAAATTTTGGGACAATGGAATTGAGTACATACAAATACTTGACAATCTGAACTTTTACTATTCTCTGGATTTTTGTTTTCTCACGAGTTAAGAATGGAGAAGGAAAAGAGGATAAGAGATGCTGGATGTCATATTAAAAGTTCTGCTTTTAGGTGTGCATGGTTACCTAGATTCAGAATGGTTTTTCCTTAAAACTGGTTGATTCTTATTTCACTGAATGGAAAATAGTCTGGGTTAAATTTTCTTGGCCAGCTAAGTTGCTGGCTCTGACTTTTTAGGGCATTTTGTGAGGCAGGTTGACTTTAAGGACACCAGATCACTTGATGATTTTGAAACTTTTTTTGCCCCATTTCTGGATTCCTGGGTATTGGTTTCATTCTAATGCAGTGGCTTTGGTGTTTGGATAATAGAAGGAAGCATGTTGGTTTTGGTTTGGGGAGTTGGACCGAATTGTCATTAAGATCATTTCAGCTACTATTTCTTGCTGGCACATTGGATTAGTCTTGGAAATTTTGAATTATTAGCTGTTGAAGTTGGAAGTGCTTGAGGAAAAGGAGAGAGAGAGAGAGAGAGAGAGAAAGACAAAGCATCGAAGATTAAGGCTTGAGCAAGTTTGTGAGAATTTGATGTGGTTTTATTCCAACACAAAATGTGTGATTCTCATTTGAAGAAATATGTTTAAATTGGTTTCTCTAGTTTGTCCTGAGTATACTAAATTTAGTTATTATATTCAAATAGAAGCACACTTTTACATTTGATGAACTAATAGGAGCTGGTCGTTTTTTTCTGTGGTCTTATTATTCCTACATATATTTTCCATTTAATGGCATTTTTTTCCACTTATGGCTAGCACCAATTGGATATTACTTTCTGATAGTTTTGATGTCATCACTCATATATAGTTGGTTTTGTTGTTGTGGAATCAATGTTTAGATTCAAATGAAGTTCACTCTGAAGAGAATAGAGTTTCTTTTGAGAAGAATACCAAAAGGATTCTCAAGACGCCGGCCCAGATCATGGCTTTGGAGAAATTTTATAGTGGTACTTTGCTTCTCCTGTTACATTTTTTTTTTGTTACCTGCAAGTGAGGTTTGTCACTATGTTTTTGAATGGAATTTTTGTTGCTTTTTTTTTTTTTTCAGAGCATAATTATCCCACTGAAGAGATGAAGTCGGAACTTGCAGAGGAGATAGGACTCACAGAGAAGCAAATATCTAGTTGGTTTTGCCACAGAAGGTTGAAAGACAAAAAAGTGTCGAAGGATGAAACATATGCTAATGGGCGACAAGATAGGTCTAGTGGTATTATCCAGGATCGTGGGAGTGGTTTACGGCAAGATTCTTGTGGCAGCACTAAGCAGGGTGATTATAGGAAAGTTGAACCAAAGGAAGTTGAAAGTCAGAGGCTTTTTGGCCATAATTTTCCTGCTGGTGATCTCACCTATGATCGGACCAGTCGATACACAGGAAATGTTAATGCCATGGATGATACATCCTCAGAAAGTAGCTCATCCTTACAAGAAAAACTCTTTTCTCAAAACGACGATCCTTATGACACAAAAACTTCTGGGTATGTGTTACAGAATGGAGCTAGCAGGCCATTGATTCCCAAGGGTGCCAGTACCATGGGGTATAAACCATCAGGTTTTTTGAAAGTGAAAGGTGAAATTGAAAATGCTGCCATTACCGCTGTCAAAAGGCAATTAGGCAAACACTATAGAGACGATGGGCCACCACTAGGTGTTGAATTCGAAGAACTTCCTCCGGGTGCATTTTCATCATCAAGTAGGGAACCAGTCAATGGTATGTCATTACTTCAGGAGCCTCTTTGTACATACTGCTACGCATTATTCTTGCCGCGAAAAGGGTGTGCAAAGAAACTGTTGAATTTAATTTTCTTTGTTTATGTTCTTTAGAATTTTTAGTTTTCGTACCTAGAGGATGGAGTTACAATGAGGACATAAGCTTTAAAATTTGCCATTTTTATGTGTTTTATAATTTAATGACTGCTTCACAAGCCAAGTAAAGAAAGACACTGGAAAAGGAATGTTCTTAACTTATCATTTCTTGGAAGATTGTACGAAGAGGTACATGTTAACAAGTTATCCATTTAGTATATAAAACTGGAATATTGTGTAGCATCTTCCAAGTCCAAGATGCAGAATCTGTTTCTGATCACCAAAGCTTTATATTGGAAAATGTCTCTGCAGTTGTTATTTCTGATTGGTAGCTTTTAAGTAGAGTCACAGGGCATGGATAAAAGTTCTAGTTCTAAAATCATTCTAAATTATCTCCCCAAAATTTATTTGCTTTAAGGTCCAAATTTTTTTAATGTTTTTGAATGAAATAATATTATATTGAGTAGGGATTGTATGTGTGTCTAGCAAATAAGTTGTGCACTCATTTTTGAAGTCATCTTTAGCTGTAAAAATGCTTTTTTTTTTTTTTGATTCTATAGGTAGGTTGGATTTTATTTTTGGATTTTTATGTTTTTGTTAATAGAAATAGTCTACCCTCTTTGAAATCTAAATGATTATTTGGATTTGATATTAAAGGCCAGAGTTTAGCTGTTTTGAATTATTTTAAGTGACCATTTTTGGCAACTCTTTTTGGTGGAAATATCGAGCTATTTTCTCCATGATATATAATGTTTCTTGGTTATTATAATTTCTTTTAAGCAGTATAAATACTCATATATCTTGGATGCAGCCATGAACTTGTTACAAGTAAGTTTTGTTTATGTTTATGCTTTTCTGTTTAATACCTTGGCAGGAGCATTTTATGTTGGAGATCTTGCTAGGAGTCATTCTCCTGATGTTTCTGGAGTTCATAAGCAATCAATCATTAGCAATGTAAGTTGACACATCAAAAGGTGCAAAAGGTCTGAGAGGTTGACATAAGAAAATATGGGTCACATGTGATAATCTTGGCAAGAATCTAATTTGTGTCGAAATATGCTCCTCCTGAGGAGTTTTTTCTTAAGTATGGACCAATTAGTTTAAATGGTTTGAATTCACTCAATCAATTAAATGACTTATTTGCAGGACTAGCTTTAGGTATCAGAAGAACTCTATCTTGCTGAGCGGGACAAATCATTGTCATATATTCCATATCCCTGGCTAAAGTTTTTAAGCAATAAAATAAATCATCATACTAAATATCATTTTGGAGATGTGTTTTGAGAACACCTTACCATATGTTTTGCATGTGTAGGTATCTCTCTGACCAGCACAAAATTATGATTTTGTCCAGGTGCATGGGGGCAAACATTTTGTTTCCCAGATCTTTTGAGAAGGTTGTCACAGGGTTTCTGCTTTGAATTAGGAGCATTCTGTAATAAAATGTTCAATATCTTCTAGAATTTCCAGATTATGAGAATAGTATGATGATAGAAAATTTAAATTTAGTTTCAGGTGCTGTACAATATGATAGAAACTTTTGTTTTCATTAACTATTCATCATTTCTGATGAGGTCATGAACCATGCATCTATTGCTGCCTTTGACCTTTGTTGCTCTATTGCTATGCTTTGTAGATAATTGATACCAATAATACCATCTTCGCTTTCAATATCAAACAGCACTTTCTTTTGCAGCTTCACCCCTGCATTTTAAATCTCTAATCACACATTGAATTTTTAAGGGTCTTTTTTTCCACCAAACTGAATCCTGCATCCCTATTCCATCTCTATGTTGTCAATGGCAATTTTGCTTCCGTAGGCATACTGTTGAAGTGAATTGATTTCATCTATGCTCTGGGTGAGCCAAGGTGATCGTCTCAGTTGGTGAAAGCTGATCATTCGTTTAGTTGTTTTACCTATGACAAGAGAAAATTTTCTTCTAATCACTAGTTTAGAAATTTATCATAGTTTCTGTTGGGGGGAAAAGTATTCCTCTTTTAGAGATGGAGATGGAGATTGAAAAAAAAAAAAAAAAAACACTTCTTATACTACAATTTGCAGATATGGACCAGAGGAAGATAAAATAGAAGAGTTTATTTATTTCATTGGTGCATCATCTGATTTTGATGATTTTGGATTAGAATATGTTGTTAGGAAAGAACAAAACACCCTATTACTTCAAGTTAAAGAACTGTATATGTTGAAGATACTTGGAGAGTACTGGGAGCTACAAATACTAGTAATAGAAATATGGTACAAGATAGAAATTATAGCATCTTATGATTCCTCATGCTAGGAACTGGAGTACATTAAATTATGTAACTTAGAATGAGTGATTTTTCCCCCTATACTCAATATGTTGTTTTGTTGTTTTGACGAGTCTTAATTTTTATGACTAGCTCCCTAGGAAATAGCGGATATGGGACGCTTTACATTTTATAAAACTGTTCAGTGTCATTTGGATGTTGTAGTTCATGCAATTTACAACAACCATTAACAGTATGCTGAGGTTGATATTTTGCTCATTAGTGCTATAGGATCATGTTTATGTTACTAATGCTTGAATCCTCTTCAACTTATTTCTCATTTATATCTTATTTTTTATTTGATAAAATAATATTAAATCAGTGTGAATTTTTTTATTACATTGCAGAGATATGAAGTATATAGTTCCAAGATGAGTTCTCAGGATTCATATATGGACGGTGTAAATTGTAACCTTAAGAATGCCTCTGATTCTCATGACAAGAAATCTCCTCACCAATTGAAACAGAAATCGACTTACAATAATTCCAATTCTAGCCCTGGTTGGAAGTCTGCCATGGACAAGAATGATGATTTTGCTACTGACACTTCTATCTACAACAGCAAAAGAAACTATAAGATGAGCTCTAAGCATAATGCTGAAGGCATAAGACCAGATAATGTTTCTAACCACCATTATCCTGATGGTGGTAAAGTTATGAATGAACAGACAGACCCATGGCTGCATGGCTATGGCACTGCCAGCCCTAAGATGGTCCAAAGAAATGATTATATGCCTAACCCCAATTTAATCCTTGGATCTGGTAAATCTCATGATACAGAGGAAAGAGCAGTATCTACAAGGACGACAAAGGTCTTTTATTGCTTTCATTGCCTCACACGTTTCTGCTTTTTCATTCTAGCGTTTGCAAGTTAAAATTGTCATGTGAAAAGCCTAGGTGTGATAATAATTTGTAGGTTGAATATGTGCAGGAGGAGAAGCTTTTTGCGGAAGTAAAAGGAACAAAAGAATATCGAGATCCAGTTAGAGTCAGGACTCATCTGGCAAATGAAGCGAAGGTGAGTTTATGATGCGGTCAAGTTATGCCAGTGTTATGTATACATATTCCATATATACCATATGTTAGCTATCTGCTCATGCCTAAATCCATGCAGCATGTGTACTTGGCTTGCTTACTTTTGTTTTGACCTCTCCACTTTTCACTTAATGTTGAAGGTTTCGAAGCGTTTCAGAGCTAAATTTTCTCCCCAAGAGTATGTGAAAAAAGCACCATTTCCTAATATGCCCAGAAAATCAAATTCCAATAAAGGGTTGGTATATTTTTCTATGCAGGATTGTAATATATGAGTGTGTGCTTCTGTTTGTGTTATCTCTGCATGAGCATCTACTGCACTTGTTTCTGTCAGGCCATGAATGACTTTGATTAGGTATAGAGTAAAAGACCTATCATATCATGTATTCTTTCTTGGAGAAATATTGTGTAACTAAATCAGATCCTGTGTTGTATTTAGCAGGGAATTTTTTAGTATGATTTTTGTTGACAGTCAAGTAGAATTGTTCTAGTTTATCTGTTCATGTTGCATTGGTTCACATTGCTAAGGCTAGATATATTTTTTTTGAATTAATCGGAGAAATCATGTAAATATTTTGTTACACCTTCATACTGAACTAGTAGCTGCATGCTCCTGGTCATGATGGCTATGTCAAATAGGGATACTATAATTATTGAGATTTGGAAAGAATATATTCATTGGGTTATATGATCCAATATTTTCAGTCATTTGTTTATCTCATAACAAGTCCCCCTGAGTCACTACAGGTCTGCCACCCTTTCTCTTTGGTGAAGAGAGAAAAGTGGGATTGAGATGCAACTTTTTCCTGAACCACATGTTACCCTACTTCAAACTATCTGGGAAACATGTGATCCTGCAAAATTCCTGAACCTCAGTAGGTAAACATTGGAGGTTATATTTCCCTAACATTGAGCTCTACCTATTTGTGAATAGTTTGTCATAGTCATATTCGGTGGATGGCATTTTATTTGCATGCCGATTATCATGTTTTAAGATTTGGAACCTTTCCTCCTGTTTATGTGATAGAATCTTATAAGTAGGGTTTATAATGCTATATTCATTAAAAAAGTGACTGGGTTTGTAAGTTTGAAATAGATATTTAGAAGTACATGGTGTGATTGTTTGTTGAAGGGGGTTCATCATTTTTTGCTGAGATGCTGATATGCCTGTTGATCTTTCTCTTAGTGATTGGTTAGTAATTGCCCCCCAATTATGTGTTCAATGACACTGTTTCAGCCGGAGATCAGCAAAATTGCAAAAATTTTTTTGCCATTTTGTTTCTGATGCATAGAAATTTTCAATTATCTTATGCCCCTCAGTTGTCCACGCTAATGTCTTTTCTGCTTTATTTTTAGGTCTACCATGGAGAGGCATTCCAGTTTCAGTGAGGATGAAACTGCAGAAACTAGTTCATCAGGATGAGGACCTGACAGTTGATGGATGGTAGAGAGGTAAAATGGGTAGGTCGATGCAATTACCCATTTTTACTTGAAAAAACCTACAAGTAATTCTGTACAGTTGAAAGAGGGTGTGTTTCATATGCTAACATGGAAACCTCTTTCGAAAAATGCTATATCTGGAGTGAGTTTTAGCTCATTGCGGCAACTAATATCTGTTGCCGGCGAAGTGGTCAGCTGTGTATACTTTTGTACAAATTCTTTGTCAGTATGTTATCTGGAAGGAAATGTGCTGTATTGTAAATTTTATTGATTAGTCTGGATCAGGAGATGATGTTTCTGCTTTCTGGACAGCATGTCACAATGCTCTTTAGGCCTATCCTATCCTTTTTCACTTTAATTTCAGCACAATTCTATCCTACGTCAGTAGCACATAGCAATGGAATCGATTCAATCGATTTTTTTTTTTGGACAAAGATTCAATCGAATTTTTCAAACTCGTACAACTGTACTTTTAATTTCTTTTTATTCATTTGAATGGGTACAAATTTCACTTGTATGATTAGACAAGGTTCATAATTATTTTTTATTTTTTAGTCTTCTGGGGTCCCATCTCTTATGAAATGCCACCTGCATTTGGATGTCCATGCACGTTAAAGTTTTACCTGCATGCAATGTAGCCAAGAATCAATAATCAAGAAGACAATTTTTTTAGAACAATTACTATATTGACCACAGTGTTAATTAAATTTTTTTTAAAAATTTTAATTTTTTTAACAATTAATTGAAATGTTGGAATATAAAACTTAAAATACATTGGGCAAACTTGTGGTGCCATAACTTATAAGTAGTTTTTTTATTTTTTTAACTTTAATTTAAATTTATTTTTTGAAATTTTAATTTTTTAACAATTAATACATTTGGTGAATCCATGGTGTCATGATTTAAATAACTATAATTTATAAATAATTTTTTAATTTTTTAATAATGTACTTATTGAAAAAAAAAGGAAGAGCAGAAAGGTAAAACGTCGACTACCTTCATCCATAATGATCATCTTTTGCCCTTGAGGGTTACGAAGATTAGTCGTCTATACAATGTATAACATATTCAAATCGTGGTAATGAAAGAATTTAGCGCCATTAGCTCTCTGCAACATGCAAATAATCAATGGTTCATGGACTGCAGCTGGTGCCGACACAGAGGACAGGTATTCTTCATCATCTTAAACCACTGTGCAATACAACAAGGATGAAACCTATGCATGCAGTCCATAGCTTTCGTTTCGTCTCCTTGCTTCATCTCCTCCAAACAGACACCACATACCTCTCCATCTCCATCAACAACCACTATACTCTTCAGTCCTTTAAGAACAGGATCTTCATTGCTCAGGATTTTTCCAAGTTGTATCATTACCCCCAATTCTACTTCCACTAGCGTCTGCCCAAAGTCTCCGTTTTTTGCCATAGCCCGCGATCTCGCCAATGCCTGCTTTCTTGCTTCTAGCATATCGTGTTGAAACACCAGTTCGTCCAAGTCCATATCTCCATTGCTGCTTCTATGTAGATTCTCTGCTGCTAACATTGCAATCCGACGCTCATCCATAGCGGGTGTTGTAGTAGCCATAGTTTTAGGTTTAAAGACAGAAGTTTCAGGTTTAGAAGGGTTTAAGGAAAAAAAAAAAAAGACCAGAAGATTTAGGATTTTTATTTTTGTTTTTCTTCGTAATGATTTAACTACTGATGGGTGTTGTGTTTTCTATTACGGTTTTTATGGTTTATAGGAGAAGTAGGTCGGTTCTTACAGTAGCGTTGATCACAAGTAATTAGTTCAATCCGGCACTGGAAAGGATTCCTTGTGGAAGGAAATTTCCTGATTTGACACGGATTTTGTTTCCCATTTTATTAACTAGTTATTTATCACCAATGTTTCTAAATTTCATCAATCCATCTTAAATTTTCTTTTTTTGATCTAAAATTCTCTTCTCTTCAATTTCAGAGTGCTGCCATTTTGTTTTCTTTAATTTTGCAATTCAAATTACAAAATCTTTGTTTCTGCGTTGTGATTACTGATATTGCAATGGGAATTCATTACAAATTTGCAAGTGCCAAAGAGTTCAGTAAAATCCCAATTGATGGTTCTGTTATCTCTGTTGCTGCTTTCAAAAGAAAAGTTCTTCAATCTAAATATAAATCCAAAAAGAAGTCTGATTCTAATGGATTGTGTTTGGGTACTGATTTAGATTTCATTATCGTTAATGCTCAAACTAATGAAGAATATGAGGACGACTCAGTGTCTATTGCTGATCATACTACTGTCTTGCTTCGCCGTGTTCCTGGCTCTCGGCGTCGCAGACCTATTGATACCACTGCTATCTTGTTTCTTGAGACACAGATTCCCTTATCTTCCTCATCCAGGAAGACATCTGCTACACGTAATTCTACCAATTCTGTTTCTGGGTTATCATCTGCAGTAAGTACTGTTACTAGCTCATCCTCGACAATGTCTCAAGACTCTAGGTTTCATTGTGATGATCATCAGTTTGGGAGCGATTTCAGTACTACAATTCCTGGACTGGATGGAGCAGACGATGAAGATAGCAAGATTAAGGCTCTAGTCAACACACCTGCCTTGGAATGGAACAACAGAGGTGTGAAGTGTGGCAGAAGATACAGAAGCATGGGGTTCGGATTGGACAAGAAAACACCTCATGAAGGCTACATTTGTCGCAGATGTAGGATGCAGGGGCATTTCATACAAGACTGCCCAACTAATGGAGATCCTAATTTTGATTTCAAAAGAATGAAGCCTGCTGCAGTTCCTGTTTTTCCACAAAATGAGGCTGCTTTTGATAGAGAAATTGGATGCATAGCTTTGAAGAAGTCGTTGTCCACGAGTGATGTTCCCCCAGAACTCCTCTGTCCTTTGTGTAAGCAGGTTATGAGAGATGCTGCAATGACTAGCAAATGCTGTTTAAACAGCTTTTGTGATAGGTGTATCAGGGATCATTTAATCATCTCTAAGTTGCAATGTATCTGTGGAGCTACGCAAGTACTTACAGACTCTCTTATTCCTAACATCACTCTTAGAGATACAATTAAACGCATTTTGGAGGTCGGTCTTCCTCGTAATGGCAGTAGGACAAAAATTTCAACAACCAAGGCATCTTCAGAAGTACTATCTGCTGCTGAGTTGTCTGATGATTGTCTAGAGGACATGGGGTATAAGAGGAAGTCTGATGATGTTCCACAATCTATGGCTAAGAAAGCTAGAACAACAAAAGCACCTGAAGTCTCCACTGCCAAAATTGGGTCAATGAGATTGGAGTCTCCAGCAGATCAAGGAAGCATTCAAGCAGCAGCAACAAAAGAAGAAGTACAACAAAAGATTGTTTCTGCTGAGAAAGTAAAGAAAAAGAAGCAGAGTAAAACATGTCAAGATGTCCACGCTGGGAGTTATTATATGATGCCTGTTGCCTCTTATGCTTATAATCCATATTGCTATGGTATGCAGGCAGGGATGGAAGGATGCATAGCTCCATATTATCAGGGTTGTGGCAATGGCATTACCTCTGGCTCTTTTGGCATCCCATTTGTGATGTAATGCTTCAACATTGATTAATTTTTAACAGCTGTTCATATATGTCTCCTCTTTTCTAGTCACTTCAGGGCTATTATGTAAATGAAAACCATTTCAACAATTAACATGCCTTGTAAAATGCTTAGCAGTAATTTCATATTTCTCTTATTTTTTGCTCCTTTCATATTCATATTTATCAGATTAGCATTCTAGTTTCTTGTTAGGATAATAATAGGACATTTCAAAGTACTTTTATCATTTTCCTTGAGGAATAGAACAAATTAAGAAATAAACTGCTGAAAATTGCCCCCCATGATTACTTCTATGAACGTAAATAGAACTATAATTGAGAATTTGCAATTCCTTGCGTCAATATTACACAAGGAGTTGAGACTATCAAGCGAATCTGATAGCTTGTGGGAATGAAAACAATTTAGGGAAGCTGTTTTGATTAAAATATCTTCATGCAATCAGGTTTAGTGCATTTCCTGAAAGATCAAGTGAGTGTAACATTAACAGGTTCATGATTTGTCCAGAAAAAGACAGAAAAGATAATTTTGAATAATGGAAGGGTTACAAATCATAAGAGGAATTAAGTATTGGTTGAAGTCATTATCAGCAAGCTGAATGCCCTTCAGAGATGAACAAACAACAGTGCAGTTAGAGTTAATAGGACTATAAAGTCGACTATTACTGAGGTCAAGTTTCAACGTCAAGGCTTAGTGACACTGCTGGCCTTGAGGCAGTAGATTGCTGAGTGCACATCAGGGCAATCTCTAACACTTTGTTCACTTCGTCTGCTTGATATTTTTCTGGGTTCATCATGCTTTCGGCCACCAATTCCAAGTGCATGTCGCTCTCATGCAATTTCCAGGCCTATGAACTAAGAAAAAGTAAACAAATACAAGCCCAATTTGCCAAGTTGCCTGCTTCCACCAAGTCCTTATGTTGTCATCAAAATTCATGAAAGTAACATGTAAGGACTACTAGCGGGTTTAATGGATATGAACTTTTTAAGGAGGTAACAATTCAATGTTTTAGCATTGAGAAAAGATACCTGTAGCGGCCCCGCTACACAAAGTGGGCCGTTACAAAGACGGTGATGCCCTTATAAAAGTTATTTTCAATTGATTTGTTCCCTGCTTATGGGGCAAAAAATAAAAAAATTATATAATTAAAAAATCTAAAAATATGAAAACTAACAAATTTTCAAAAATATTTAATTAACTTTACTGGCATAAGCACAAAAGGTTTCCGATCTAGCGACCTCTTTAGTGAGAGTTGCCCACTCCTCTCTTAATCTCTAACATCCATAATGAAAATGAAAATTTTTAAATTATTATTATTATTATTATTAAAATTTTAATTATAAATGAAATTAAAAAACTAAAAAATAAAAACGAGTGTAACAACTTTTTTTTAAATGAAATTGAAAAAAATTAAAAAATAAAAATATATGTAACAACTTTTCCAATCCATATTTTTTGAAACTTCAAATTAGGACAAATTATATCATAAATTTTTGTTTATATTATAATATGGATAAGAGTTCATCATACGTGTAAAAGACGTTTTTTTTTTTTAACTCTTTTTTGGTCTCATCACGAGCTGTCTCTGCTGTAGCTTCTAGTGCTTCTCCAATGGTAGGTTGTTGTCATCAATTTTAGTCTGTAGATGTTGAAATATATACACTTCAGTCTGCAGTAAAAAAATAATTAAAAAAATATTAAATAATTAAGATGAATATATATATATACACACACAAGCAAGAGTAACATCAAAGCACCAGTCCCATGGAATAGAACGGAGCTGTCAGATCCTTTTGAAGGAAAAGCATTGAATAGTGGTAGTTGAATAAAGAAAAGCATTAACTTATTTTATAAAAGGGTAATGATTATTTCCGCGGGCAGTGATAACAATAGTGCTAACGCTACCCCGCAAAATTACAAAACACTCCCTCTCCATGGTACATGACCTCCCCCCTCTTCCCTTCTTCTATATTGGGGGGCAAAAGTGACTTTTTTAAAAAAATTTGTCAGACATCGCAGCCAGCGACGTGTATTCTTCTCCTTTATAGAAACATTGAATGAAGTGTTAAAGCATTAAAACATTGAAGTAGCTAAGTAAGTTTTCAACTTTAGGGATACAAATATGTAGGGAAATAGCATAGGTCACCGTGTTAAGAAATTGATTCTTTTTTTCTTAATTTTATGTGTATTTGTTTATTTTTGTTAAGTTATAACTGCATATTCATTAGTTTGTACAAATAAATTCAGTAGTTGTAACGTAAAAGTTTATTTGTAGATAAATATTAATGAACATGAAGGTAAATATGATTAGCCTATACTAGTTAAGTAATGAACTTATATATTTTTTAATGTTTTATGTGTATTTATTTGTTTGTGTTAGTTATAACTTAAAGTCCATTAGTTTATGCATATAGATTCATTAGTTGTAACATAGAGGTTCGCTTGTTATTGATTGAAAGTTCATCATAATTTTAACAAATTCATTTGTTTAGATTTTCTATCTAATGAATATACATGTTTTATCTTATAAACCTATATTATTTAAGTAATGATCCTACAATATTTAATTAAAATAAAAATACAAGTAAAACTCTATTTATTATAACTAAAAAAATTAAATAAATTTTTAATGAATAAAAATTTTATTTTGACTAAAATCATGAGTAAAAAATTAAATTCAACTACTATAATTAATAAAATAAAAACAAAAAATAATTTTTTGATAAATAAAAAATACTTTTTAATTTTTTAATGAGATTGAAAGGAAAGTATTAATGAAATTGCATGTGAAGGTCAATGAACATATAGATAAAGATCAATGAACATGCATTATTTAAGTAATGAATATATATGTAGGTATGTTTTTACTATTGCCTTCTTCTTCTTCTTGCTCAAGTTAAACAATAAAAAAAAAAACAAAAACAAAAACAAAACAAAAAAAACAAGGACAGCCTCTCAATGGATGTTGGGATCAAACCGGGCACTAAGTTTTGAAAAATTCGAAGGGACCTCAAAATTTGAAAGTTTCCTATTGACTCGGAAATAAGGCCACTGAATTGGTTGTAACCTAGGTGTACTGCACTGAGAAAAATAATCTAGGAGTTGAACTAATTCACCGCTAAATGCATTGTAAGTTAAGTCTAAAGCCTTCATACGACAAATATTTCCCCGAGCATAGCTAGATATGGGACCATTGAATTCAAAATTCATGAGGTTAATCTCCAGAAGAGTAGTAACATTAAACGGCCAAGGAACTGAGGAATTGAAATGGTTGTTGTAAGGATGCAAAACTTGCAAAGATGTGAAACCAAGAGATGGAAGAGACCAAAGACATTAAAAGAAAAAAAAAATGTGTGTTTTGCTTTTTAATTCTCACATGTGTGATAGACTCCTAATCCATATTGCAATATGGACAAAGGTCCATGATATGACAATTGTCAAATTGGCTTTCAATTTTTGGAGAGCATATTGAATATTTATGACTTTTGTTTATTAAGACATTTTTTGGTTTGATTTTAAAATTTAAAATAATTATTTAAATATGTATATATAAATTTATATTTTAATTTAAAATATGAAAAAATAATTTTGTATAAAAACATATATATATTTTTTTAACTTGAAATATTAGAAATTAAAATTAGTAAATTTATTTGTTATCGATGAAAAATATTAAAAGTGATACAAGTGTTAAAAAGTAAAAAGAAAATGATATAAAAAAAATAAAATATAAAAAGTAAAAAGATATGTGTTAAAAAATTGATAAAATGGTTTAAATTTTCAATGCGTGAAATACAAGAGTCTAGATATATAAAATGAAATTTCGAGGGGGTTAAAACTAAAAATATGAAAAGTTTAGAAGTCTAAATGTGAGTTTTGCCTTTTAACATTATTTGAAATGTTTAAATGATATTTTATAAATTAAAATGAAACTATTTAAACACATAAACTAGCTTAAATATTTTTATAGGTCATAGATTTAATGAGTTGAAATATCAAAATAATTATTTTTTAAAAAAATTGAGAAACATTTTCAATTTAAAAAAGTAATATATTTATTAAATTTAGAGAAAAGGTACAAAAATACCCCTAATGTTGTACCTTAATCTCAAATTTGTCACTAATGTTTTTCAATGTGCAAATACACTTTTATCGTTTTTCAAATCATATATTTAAACTTCTCTTACAAATAGTGTTAATTCTCACCATTAGTGAGGTCCATTATTACTAACATATACAAAGAAAAATATTAGATAAAGATTCATTTTCCCCCCCTTATATCTATAGTTGGAACTATTCGATATATTAAAAATACATGTATATGTTGTCTCTGTTATCTCTTGGCTGTATACTTCTCATAAGACTCTAGTCTTTGTTCTTATATGTACTCATGTAACAACATACTGATATAATGAATCAATACTGTTTTTACCCAAATACTTAGTTCTCAACTTGGTATCAAAGCTGATACCTTCACTAACGTCATAGCCACCAATTCTTCTTCTTCCTCTAGATCGATCTCTTCTGTAACCTCTTCAACATAAACAACATTACCCTTTCTTCTTCCATCAGTCACAACTTCGGCACCCACACACATTCAATAGACTTTCTCTATCAAACTTAATTCAAAGAATTACACACCATGGAAACTTTATTTCTAGCCACTTCTTAATTTTTACAATCTTCATGGAATTCTTGATCGGTCTGAACCTCCACCACCTAAAGAGATTATAAATCAAACTTCACAAATTCCTGAACTAAATCCTGCCTATCTTACATGGTTTAACAAAGATCAATTATTATTTTCTTGGCTTTTGGCTGGCTTATATTTCAGAGGAAGTCTATCCTTATCTCCTTTGTTTGAATTCTGCTAGTGTTGTATGGAAAGCATTGAAAGCCACCTATGGTGTTGTCAACAATGCTCAGAAAACACAAATGTATATTGAACTCCATAATTTAAAGAAAGATGATAAATTTGTTTCGAAATATCTATTCCAAACCAAGCAACTAGCTATTCACTTGCATTAGCAGGGCAGTCCATCTCTCTGGTAGAGTTTAATACTATCATATTCAGTCAGTTGGGAGCTGAATTCAATGGTGCAATTGGCGCCTTACAACAGAGAGCCGAACCAACATGCTTTTATGAACCACTTGGCCAACTTGTATCATATGTGTTACTTCTTAAAACTCAACAGCAAACTTCCTCTCTTCCGGTCACTAATGTTATTCAACATTCTTTATCTTTTAACCGATCAGGTGGTAGAGGTCATGGATGATGGGGTACCACAAACTATGGTCGCAAAGGCTCCAACTCCTATACCCAAAAAAATAACAACTCCTCTTGTTAAATATGCGACTATACAAACCATTCTGCTCTTAATTGTAGATGCCACTTTGATCCATCTCTTAAATCAAGATCTCATGGTGCTAATTATAATAGACATAATTCTATTCGATCATCTCCTTAATTGTTTTCACCAGCAAACATGTCATTGGTCAGCTCACCACTACACTCTTTTTTACAATCAGAGTGGTACCCTGACACAGGAGCAAGCCATCACATCACATAGGACCTTGCCTCTCTCAGCCTTGCCGATGAATATAAGGGTAATGACAAAGTTGTAATTGGTAATGGTTCTTCTTTATCTATTTCTCTTCTTAAGAATATTTTACATGTGCCCAAAATTACCAAGCCCTTATTATCTGTTAAAAAATTATGTCGTGATAATAACTGTTTTTTTTGAATTTCATCCTGACTATTGTTTTGTTAAGGATCGATAAACCAAGGCAACTCTTCTCGGAGGAACGAGTGAATTGGGCTTGTACAAGCTGCAACCATCCTTTCGTCATCTCTCTCCTAGGGTGGTCGCAGCTTATCTTGTCAATCTTGAAACATGGCACGCACGCATGGGACATCCAAATAACTCTGTTGTTCAACGTCTTTTTCAACAATTTCAGTTACCTTGTTCTACCAAATCTTCCTTATTTGATACATGTCATGCTTGTTGTCTTAGAAAATTGCATCATAAGATATTACCATCTACACATCATCAGAGCTCTCATCCATTATAACTCATTCATTATGATGTTTGGGGCCCAGCTCTAATTTTACCTTCAAATGGAGACATATATTTTGTTATTTTTATTGATGATTTTTCTTTGTTTACTTAGTTATTTCCTCTTAAGAATAAAAGTGATGTTGCCAATATCTTCTATCAATTTGAAGCTCTAGTTGAAAAATGATTTAATTATTCAATTAAGGCTTTCAATTTGAATTGGGGCGGTGAGTTTCAGCCATTGTTTAAATTTTTTTTCAATCTAATGGAATTTTGCATTGTTTGGCATGTCCTCATACACATGAACAAAACGGTACCACTGAGCCCAAAATTCGTCATATAGTTAACATTGGTCTTACCTTGTTAGGACACTCAGAAGCACCTTTTAAATTTTTGCATTATGCCTTTGAACCTGCTGTTTTTTTGATAAATAGAATGCCATCACAATCCCTATCCAACAAAATTCCATTTCAAATGTTATATAAAATATCTCCTGATTTTTTTTTTAAAGGTCTTTGGTTGTGTTGTTTATCCTCTCTTAAGACCTTTTAATCAACATAAATTTTCTTTTAGAAAAAAACAATGCGTTTTCTTAGACTATTCACCTCATTATCATGGTTATAGATGTTATGACAAAGAAACTGGAAAAATATATATGGCTTGCCATGTCAAATTTGATGAGAATATTTTTTCCTTTTAAAATTGTGTCTTCATCTAGCTCACCATCATAGTCCAAACCAAATTCCATCTTTTCTCTAGTCCCTTGGTTGCAACTACAACTACCTATGTCCCAATTCACTCCTTCCAAGGACTCTTCACCAAGTTTATCTTCTATCCCTCTCTCTCCTTCACCTCTTCACCAACCTTCTTTATCTTTATCTTCTAATTCCTCATTTCCGACTTTAACCAATTCACCTTCTCTTTCTACTCAATCCTCATCTTCCTCTTTTATCTAACACCAACAACCTGATCAAATTTTAATTCGGATGGAATTTAACTTTTTGTTGATTTACCAATCTCTTCGGCACCTAATCCTACCAAACAACTCGAACCCATTACCACTACTCTTCGTACTCATCACATGACCCCAAGACCTTCCACTCTTGCTAAAACTTGACATCAAGCCAACCTTACCCAACACCACTCCACTCCTTCCAAAAAAACTCCCATACCCGATATTGAGGCAGTAAGTTTTACCAAAGCTATTCGCTATTAACAATGGCGAGACGTTATGTTTTCAGAACTTCAAGCCCTTTACCAAACAAACACATATGATTTAGTTCCACCTCTAACACATGCAAATAATGTGGGCAATAGATGGGTGTGCAAGATGAAACGACATGCTTATGGAAGTATAGAATGGTTCAAGGTTCGCCTTGTAGCAAAAGGCTATACCCAAGAGCATGGATTAGACTACAATGAGACCTTTAGTCCTGTGATTAAGCCTACCATAATTTGGATAGTATTATCTCTTGTTGTCTTTAGAGGTTGGGTGCTCTGTTAACTTGATGTTAGTAATGCCTTTTTACATGGCGGTCTTCATTTTTTATTATAAACTTTAGGGATAAAAATTTATCTTTATTAAATATTTTTTTGATACATATTAGTAATAGTAGACCTTATTACGGTGAGAATTAACACAATTTATAAGAGGATTTAAATATATGGTAAAAATGATAAAGACATATTTACACTTTAAAAAATATTAATAGTAGATGTGAGATTAAAACACAAGTTTACTATAAATATTGACTAATTTTTACTCACATTATTCAACTTTTTAATCAAATATCATTATAGTATCTAATATTTTTTTCATCATACTTAAAATCTTCTAACCTTTAATTTTATTTTCGGTAAAGTGTTTAAATCTATTTGCGTCACGCGTGGATGTTGGCATGAAAAAAAAAATTATATAATATGCATGCAATCACTAACCACATTAATTGAGTGGGTCATATGACACCACGACATGCCACATATTCTACCTCGTTTCTTTGTTTTTCTTTTTTTACAATTAAAAAAATTCAGTGAAAAAGTAGAGATTTGTGAAGCCGTTGACGAAGCATTGAAGAAAACGGATAGGGCAAATTCTTATGGCCATCCGGTGAACAACTATGAAGTGGAAGCTTATTACGTGCGGAAGAAATAAAAAAATATTTATTCACGCGTTCTTGGCCAAATAATCATACGTCCTCATGAACATCATAAAATGTTAGATTCAAGACCACTCATCTTTTTTCCAAAAATTTGTACTTAATAAAATAAAGAAGAAATAAAAAATATTCAAGGATAGGACCAATTACTTGGCCCCATCACCAACTCTCTTGCATCATAAGGTACTTGAATAAGTTGAAAATTGAATGAGAATAAAGAAATGATAACCCACGGAAATCTGTTCTTTGGAAAAATTAAGAGAAAAAAAAAAGGATTTTTTGCTGGTTTTTTTTTAAGCATAAAGGGTTTTTAATTATTTTTACAAGAATATAAATCTTTTTTGATTTTTTTTGGGAATTGGTGGCAAGGGTGGACATCAATGAACAAACCAAAATTTTGATTAATTTTTAATAGAAGAAATTAAATAATTTGATTTTTTTTAAGTCAAATAATTTGATGTTAAAGGCTAAGAAATTTAAAAAAAAAAAGTCACAAGTGGGACATGTGTAGGTGGAATTCTTTTTAAAAATTTATTTATTTTTATTTTGACATATGTGTCTTTATATGTTCAATGAGAATGATGTGAATAAATTTTATCTAATATGTGGTTTTTTTTTTAAATTTAAAATGTGGTTTTTATAAACCATATCAAACTCTACATCGTTATTAAAGCTCAAAAATTGATTTAGGTGGTTTATTGAAAATAAAATTAAAAGTGTATTTGGTAAAAATGAATTTAATAAAATTTTATAAAATTTATTTATAAATTTAAATAAGTGTGTTTAGTTTAATTGAAAATTTTATCAAATTTATTTTTAATTTTAATTTTAAAATTTTAATATTAAATCTATTTTTATTGATAAAATGTGTTTAATTTAAATAAATTAAAATTTTATTTTTTAAAATTTATTTAAAAATTAAATAATTTTTTTATATAATTGAAACAAATAAAAGTCTTGGTCATTTATCCTTTTCTTTTTTTCTTCAACATTTAATGGTCTGACTTGCAAGTCTCTGTGAGACCGTGACAGCCAATTAGCTTCTGCATGAATTTCCACAAGCCTTAACTCTTCCATAAGTTAGGTTGAGCTAATCAACAAATGTGAAAGTTAAAAGCCCTTTTCATTAATTTTTCCTATATTTTTAGAATAATCTTCATCTGGAGATGCATATACAAAGAAAAATACGGTCTAAAATATTCATGTTCTTGATAAGCATATGGTTGGGATTGGATATGGGTGCTGCAGACCCACAACTTTATCTGCTAGGGACAGGTTGCAGCCAGTACAAGGTTGATTAGGCTTCTGAATTTCAAAGAAACATAAACACTACCTTATCTGAACTTAGAGCACAAGTCATCAGCAACAAGTATTTTGCAACAGTAGAGTGTCACGGGCCCGCAAAAGCTTCACAAAAAGGGACCGTGCGGCGCTTGTCTAGAACACCTTCTAACAAGCCAGCCTCAGGGACAGATTAGTAATTCTGTAAGCACAAGGAAAAATATATTAGTAACCGAGTCAAGATATG
>CATIWM010002503.1:0-10467 GCA_949671775.1 Mallotus repandus | reverse complement strand
GTGAAAATAATCTTTGTATTCCTTTTGGAAAATTGTAATTTTGTTTTGTCTCATTTTCATTAATAGTTATTGATTGGCATAGGTGATTTATGGAGTTTGTTCTTATAATATTGAATTTTTGTTTTTTTTTCTCATTTCTTTTCTTTGTCTTATCAGCCATCATCAGCATTATGGTAGTTTGTATAGTTTCCTGCCCTTACCAGTCACACATCTTCTTTGCTGTTTAGTTTATAGGAATAACTTCAAGTCATAACTGCTGGAAGTTTTACAAACATTAATCTAGGTTCAGGATGTCTTCTTTGTATCAGGGAGGCTGTTGTTCTTTTGTTACTAATAGAATGCTTTTATGGAGGCAAAAAATAGCAAATCTTAGTAATTTTCTCATTCGTTATATCTGGATAAGATTTGATACGCATTGTCACAGGAATCTCAGTGGTAGATGCATATGCATAGATGCATTTTTCTTTTTATATTAGGATGATACTTGATTCTTAGCCCATTGTTTTGATAGGCCCTGTAGCTGAAGACATGTTTCACTGGCAAGCAACAATAATGGGTCCCCCAGACAGTCCTTATACTGGGGGGGTGTTTCTTGTTACCATTCATTTTCCACCAGATTATCCATTTAAGCCGCCAAAGGTATGCCATCAAGTCTTTACTCTCTTTCATTTTCCTTCTTCTAGTAGTTGTATGGTTGCTTCATAAATGACTTTGTTTATTGTTGGAAATGCTTTGGAACATTCAAATCCCCTTTCCCCTCACAATTTTTTATGTGAAAAAAATAACCCGGGTTGGTAAAGAATGGTGACTGTGAATTAGGATCCCAATAATTCCAAATAGACTGCTGAAAGTTGCCGAGGAACAATAGACTATGCTACCATAGGAAATAGATTGTAACTATTGGAGTTTGGTTGGGCAGGACCAGTAAATGAAACTCATCATTCTAACAAAGTATGATGGAGTTATATAATTTCAGATTTAGTTAACCTTAACTATCTCCAACATCATGAACTAACAGGGAAATAATTTGCGAGTGTAGCAGAGAAATTGAGACCCCAATCTAGTGCTTAATGAAATATTAGAAACAAACATTTTTTTGTGTAATGCAGTTTTGAGCCGGTGAAGGGTATCCAACGTAAGGGCTGAAATTACTAGCAGAAACTGGAAATCACAACCAAAATAGGATGCAAAATTTTTCCTGATGCTCGTATGTGATGATCATCAATTTTTTTATCACGTCTCTCGTGAAACAATATTACAGTGTCCAGAAAATAATTAGTTAACTACAGGAAGCCAGAAGTGGGGTCAACTTCAAACAGGCCAATCAGAATATATGTGTTTGGCTGACTGGTGCATGCTTAAAAATTGGATCTTGCATTTTCTTTATGTGTTCTTGCTGTTTTAAAGAATTTGACATTCCGATTTCCTAACGTGCCAAGTTAAGGCTGCCTGTTTTATAGCATTACCAGGCGACAATCTATATGTAGATTTTTGAAGTTTGTGCTTGCCAGATTTCTTTGCATGTGATTTAATTATCTGTATGTTACATATGGATTTATCTGCATGTTACGTATTGATTTGTCTTTACCTCGACAGAATTTGGCTAATCTTCTTGTCTCTTATAGGTTGCATTCAGGACAAAAGTTTTTCATCCTAATATCAACAGTAATGGCAGCATTTGCCTTGATATTCTGAAGGAGCAGTGGAGCCCTGCCCTGACAATCTCTAAGGTTCTGACCTCTTAGCAACTTCTTTTTGCCTAATTCCTATTGAGTTTAAATTTCTATTTAACGAAATAGGCATGGCCTTGGTAACTACAAATGGGAATATTTTCATGTTGGCCTAAACGAAATGGATTTTGAGAGCAGGTAGATCTGATCTTAGCCACCACTATTCAATCAACTTTATGGTTGATGTGTTAGCACATAAGAAATTAGCATCCGTCATAGTATACAGATATCCACATGATGGCTTTACACGTAATGAATTAATTTAGATGTAGCATTTTAATAATTCAATCTTGATTGCCTAGAAAAGATAAATTGTAGAAGGTGAAATATCATGCCTCAACTGTGAATTATACTAATTTTTATGAGGTTACTCTGGGATCAACTCTTCACCGTTTGTTGTGTTGAGTACTTACTTTTTTCTGGTAAAAATGTCTGCTTTACTTTCACCTTTGAAAGGCGTATCATCACTGTTTTTGCAAGACTTCTATCATCACCATTTTTTAAGTAGGTGGGAAGGGTTATTGTTTGATTTTTCAGGTGTTGCTCTCCATTTGTTCCCTCCTGACGGACCCAAACCCAGATGACCCCTTGGTGCCAGAAATTGCTCACATGTACAAGACAGACAGGGCCAAGTATGAGGCAACAGCTCGGAGCTGGACCCAGAAGTATGCCATGGGCTAATAATTCTGGTATGGAGACGTAGGACGTCGGTCAATCATTGTTATGTATAAATGATGTGTGAGCCATGTCTTGCATCCTACTATGGACAATTGAACAATACATTTATACAGTGATTTGCATCCCTCAAAAACAGGACCAAGTTGTCGGTTGGTTGCTTCGGAAGTTAACCTTGAACTGTGAAATATCTGTAATTGATGTTGGATGTACCATTGTTCTAATTTATCTTGAAGATTTAAATGAGTGCATATTGGCTCTTGCTGGCATGGTCATAGACAAATTTTTTCAAATTCTCGATCGACTTTGGGAAATCATTTTGCACTTATTTCTGAGCATTAGTATTTGATCTTTTATGACATAGGCTTATGGTATGTTAGCCCTGCTTTAAGACTCATCTCTTACTGCCCAGATTCTATTTCATGACTTTGGTTTAAAGTTGAATTTACTGTTTTGCTTTAACTTCTGGAGCACCTTGAAGTTAAAGCACCGCACAACCGTTTGGGACTCCACTGTGATGTTGAATGCTCTGGAACATCTATTCTGTATAAGACTGTCACGGTCATTTCATGGGCTAGGTTTGAAGCCTGTTTCATATGGTCATCATTTCATGGGCCGAGTGAGCAGAACACTGCAAATTACTTAAAACTTATTTCTACAATGGCTATTCTCATATTAACACAAAATTGTTGAATTTGTGTGTATCATCATTCATCAAATTCAGGTTATCATGTCAGTTCTAATATGTGTAACCATCATTAGGAATTTGTTACAGCAATCAAGGGTAGGTAATTAATTGCATGTATCATTTTAAATTTGTAATTTTGAAAATAAGAAAATGGCATTCATTATAAAGAGAAATAAGTAAAGATCACGTGAAGGAAATGAACAACTGACAGAGAACAAATAAGGAGGTCTTTTCCTTCTTACCTACCACTTTTCATAGTTATCTACCAATGTCTTGTCCATGCTTGATCCTCAAGTCTTCACTTTCTACATCTCTCCCCTGTACTCATTGATAATATCTTTTCATATTTTTTCCTCGATTTAAATAATAGTGCTAATAATATATAACCCAAAGTCACTCAAAAACATTAATTTATTCTTTAATGTATAATGTGTAGGTACCCTTGAATAAGACACGCTCTTTTCTTAAAATATATCGTTTCCTCTTTTCTTAAAATAGACAATATTATGGTAGGATGCTTGCTTCCTTATTGACTTCTGCTCGAGTACGACTTGGTTTATAATAATAATAATTATTATCGATTATAATTATAATTATAAGTATTATATATTTTAATGATGGTTAGACATGAATATTTTAATTCAAGACTTTGCACTTTTTAAAATTTAAATTCGAAATTTTTAGAATTACATAGCGTCTTTTAGACCAATTAACTTAAGATTTATTGGCTAACTTTCGTTTTAATATTATACTCCATCTATTTCTTTTTAATTGTTATATTTTAAAAAAAATAAAATTTTATTTATCTATCATTTTTATATATCCAAGAAAATATTACTTTTATTTTTATATTTTATCCTTAATAACATTTATTATACTTGTTTAGTTTTTTAATATCTTTAAAGTATTTTTGGTATATCAAGAATAAATCTTCTAATGTGAAATAAATTTTGAGTTTATCAATATAGGGATAATTTAGTTCTATTTATTTATATTTATGTTCAAATAAAATTTCTTTAATTCAAGTGAAACTGTAAAATATGATAATAAAAAAGGAACAAGAGAGTATTATATTCATATAAATATAATAATTAGATTGTCTGGTCAGCACATGTAGAATTTAATACCCTACCCTATGTGCTATTTTTGGTAATAAAGTAAAATCAGTATGGTCAAATTTTTTTCTAAAATAAAATATCAGTATAAATAAATAAATAAAATGAATGCTTGATGAACAAGCAAAATTTAGTTTTTTTTTTTTTTGGTTTGACTAGATAAAACATAATTTTGTTAGTTACCACATTAAAATCTCTTTTCCTTATTATTAAATACTAATCTCTCTTTGTTCAAAAAAAAAAATACTAATCTCTTGCGTGGTAAAAAGAAAACTGACTGACATGTCTGTGACGGAATGATATCACCAACGTTAGTAGCAACAGAGCTGGTCCGCTCTGCGGTGTGACGTAAATATGTGTGACTATGATAGAAAAATATTTAAATTAGGAAGCTGTTACGTTAACCTTTTCTCACCGACTGTAATTAGAGGCTAGTCAAAATTAACTGTTATGATTATCACGTATTTGGGCTGCTGGCAAGTGGGAAGTCGAAGGTTGTTGCGTGGGGACCAAGTTGGCATCGGAGAAGCTAAAAGGGCCTACGCTGCCACGTGTCGTAATAAAGTGTCTTAGTCGGAAATGCGGCGAGTCGTTTGGAATTTACCGGAATCTATTTCCCTGTGAAAAATTACTTGTAGAAACGTGTAATTAAGAAAATTAATTAGCAATTTAAAAAAAATAAAAATTTAAAAAGTCAGTTCATTTGGGATTCTCCTATAAATCAGCGATTCTTGGCCTTTTGACTCTTCCCTGCGCAACTGAAATCTCCTTGCATCTCTCCTCTAATTTCTCCATCTCTATAAGCTTGTACTCTCAACACCACACTTTCACACTCCTTTAGTGTTTTTTTTTGAAATATTCCTCATCTGGGTTTTAGATTTTAATTTCAAAATTGGTTTTTTCACTGAGGGCTGTTACTATTTCCAATTTTCCAACGCTTCCATCCATTAATGCTGTTTTCTGAAAAACTAACCAATTATCAATCTTCTAATCCTTGCAGAAGGGAAGAGATGGGAGTGAAAGTGAAATATACAGAGTACAAAACGGTCACTAATAAGCTGGTTAAAGCGAATGATCTTAAAGCAACCAGAATTGTTCGGATTTGTGTTACAGATGGGGATGCAACAGACTCTTCGAGTGATGAGAATGATGCGGAACAGTGTCAAAGAGTAAAGAAACATATCAGCGAGATAAAGTTTGAAGACTGTGTGAAATATGCAAGCGAAAAAGCACGATCAAAATCAGCGGGAAATAACAAGCAACAGCAGCAGCAATCAAGAAGAAAGAGCACAAGAGATGAACTTTACTACCCTGAAGGAAAGAGATATCGTGGTGTTAGACAAAGGCCATGGGGAAGATTTGCAGCTGAAATTAGAGACCCAGTGCGGAGAACAAGGATATGGTTAGGGACATTTGATACAGCAGAGGAGGCTGCTATGGTTTATGATAAAGCTGCCATTCAAATTAAAGGACCCGACGCTCTCACCAATTTTATTAAACCACCGGTGAGAACTCCACCATCTCCTCCTCCAGATGTAGATGTTGATGTTGTTGCAGTTTCTGGGTACGATTCTGGTAAGGAATCTAACAATCTCAGTTCTCCAACATCTGTTCTTAGATTTCAATACCCTGAAGAGCCTGAAAAGTATCCACTACACCACCATCAACAACAACAACAACAACAAGAAGCTTCCGTTCCAGGAATAAAAGAGAAGAAAGAGAAGGATGGGAGAAAAGATCAAGAAATGAAAGAAAAGGCTTGGAGGCCTATCATTCAAGAAATGAGAGTTGAAGATTCAGATGATTATAATTCTTTCTTTGAAGAGTTTCTTGATTTTGAGAACCACGCTCTCAGTCCCATACTTTTTGAAGAATGCAGCATACCAGATACTCTTTTGAGAGATGCTGATTATCTTACTGATATTCCATTTCATTTAGATGATAATGAAGATTTTGAATCATGTTTATGGGATAAGTACTTTTGATGAAATTGGACAATCTGGTTCATTTTGTTGGGTAAATTCCGAGTGGAGTTTTGGATACTTCTGCGCCTGCTTTTAGTTTTTAGTTTTGTTTAAGAGTGTGCAAAAGTGTTTATTATAATTTATTTGGCAATGCAAATATATTTATTATATGTAAAAAAAAAAAAAAAGGCCCAGCTTAATGTTCTTTTCTGTTCATAAATTTGTATTTGATTTTGTAGTGTGTATTTTCTCTTTGTAATTGATAGTTTTCTTGCTCCTTTTCACCTTTTTCTGTACCAAAATTTTGGCCATTTGCAGTCCCTTTGGCGGGGCTTCTTAGAAAATAAAGGGTGTCTTACAAGTGGCTAAAGTGATTTTCCATGTTCAACGGTTGGCCACCTTTGGCAGTTGATGACCATACGCTTATGTTGTGCTATTGTTAACCATTCTTTTTCAAATAGGGACTCCCAAACCATTCCCAAAATTTCTCACATTTGCTTTAGTCTAAGATATATCCCATATACTTCTAATAATCTTACTCGACTCAACCATTCAATCAAGAATCTAAATGGGAAAGTCAAATTGATAAAATCTAGTGATCAATTAGCATTAGATGTAGTGGGTATAATGTATAGCTAGCGAGGTTTAGAAAAATTGACAATAGACTCTACAGTGGTCGAGTCATGTTTTGGTCCACTGAAAATGGACAAGTGGGATTTTGGATGAAGAAGACAATTAACAATTCTGGGTATTTTATTTTATTTTGTTTAACTTGTGAATGGTTGATGGGAAATTTTGCTTGGTAAGCACAAGAAACCCAAAAAGTCTTACACATTACACAGATACGCATCTTGGAAAGGGATGCTAAACAGGGGTCCTGTCTTTGCCTAGATTAAGAGACCATGGCTTTCTAGGAATTCCAATTCTTGACATGCCAGTTTTGCCTTTAAATAATAAAATCACTCCCGGCAGTCAGGCAGGCATGCCTCAGAATCTCCGGCCAGAAGAGAGAGACATAGGAATATTAGGTGATAGGCGTTTCTCTTTTTTCTTTGGTACATCACATATGGTCAAAGATCTTACAAAAAGGTTCAGTTGTAATTTGTCATTGCAGGCTTTTATTATAGGTAATGTGAAGGTGAAGTTTCAAAAACATTAAAACTATTTTAAAACAAAAACAACAGACCCACGTGCCACTTGCAAGCCTGAAGTAGCAGATATGGTTCAAAAATCAGACCCACTTGCAAGAATTGAAGACTGTTAAATGGTGACTTGTTGAAATCTTTTCTTTTCTTTTTTTATTTTAACCCCAATTTTTGATGTATAAACAATGACAAAACCAGAGGGAGGTTGGTTTGTATTGGCAATTTGGCAGTATTGCTGCCCTGTTTGGTCCCCTACCTATATGTGTCCATAATTATATTTTCTCTGTCCGCTGTTCTTGATATATGCCATTGCCAGCTCAATCAAGAAATGCAAATTGTTGCTTTCTGGTTACATTACAAGTTACATACATTGATCTCTTATTGAACTGGCGACTGTGTACTTTCATTTCCTCTCCAGCATTTTGGTCTAACATGTTTATATGGTGTATGCAGTGACATCTTTGTGAAAGACCTAACCCACGCCCCAATATTTTACAGCTATTCCCATTTTAGTATTTTGAGTTTCATCAGTACAACTTGTGTACCTTCCAGGTATAAACATATCAAAATCCATTGAACTTACATGCACTCTTTGAGACTACTTGAATCACTCATACCAAAAATTTGGAAGGCAATGAAATAGAGTATTTAGATAATTAAAATTAACATGTAAATATATATTTAAAGGACAATGATAGATACCAGAGGGTGTTGGGGTAAATTAAAATTTTCTACTAGATAATAAATAAGATATAAAAATAAATAAGAGCGGTGAAATATGTACAATAATATAAAGATGACTTGACCTGTCAAATTAAAATAATAAAATTAATAAGGCAGTTAAACCAGTCAATGAGTGAATAAAAATAAAGAAAAATTAATAGTATGACACTAATAATTTTTTATGTGGAAACCTTATAAAAGGAAAAACCACAAGAACATCTTAGCTAACTGAGTATTGTTTTTATTATTTTTAGAAGTGCTTTCTAGAGAGTTTCTCTCTATTTGAGATAATAGTGGTTTCCTTAAGCGGATTCAATAGTGGTTTTATTTTTTTAAGGTGGTTTTTGGCCAAAAACTACCAAATCTTTTCTTCTTTCTTTTTCTTTGCTTTTATTTATGTAGTTGTTAGTCTTCGTCCTAAAATCCTCTTAGATCTAGAATTTTGTTGTTGTTTTGTTTAACCATCTGTAAATGGGTGTAAATTAAGTGTTCGAGATAATGAAGGTAGAAGCCAAAGGAAGTGTTCTCCGGCGATGGACTATTAAATTTCTGCTCCAGTTCAGAGTTGGTCCATTTCGACAGCGACCCCTGCTGTAGATCGGGCGTATGCTCTGTTTGTGTAGCCTATTTTGTTTACTCTTTCCCTGCTGGACGTCTGCACTTGAGTATAAAGAAGGTGAAGTCCTTAAGCCATTTGAAGAAGTTTGATGGAGGAGCAGAATTAAGAGCCACCGGCCAAGGTTGAGCAGCTAGAATGCTTGTTGTAGCTAGTCAGATGGTGGTAGCCGATAGTAGCACTGCTGTGGCCGGATATAGCTGCTTTTGATTGTTGTTCTCAAAACTCGCAAGCGCACGAGTTGTGATTGTAGCACATAAGATATCGTTCCCATGAAGATTGTATATCGACTACCAATTATTTTTACCTATAACTTAGCTAGCAAACCGAATAAAGAAGTTGAACAATTATAAAATATAAATAATAAAAAAATAAAAGTAAACTGAAATAAGATATTTAATGCTTAGAAGCTAGGTTTAGTTTCACTATTCCATTCTAATCTTGAACACATTATCAAGCAAATAATCTTTGAAATTCAGTTAAGGGTAATTGCTCTAAATTACCTAAAGACTCTCTCAAGTTCAATTAAGCATGTAAGGATTAAAATCTAACCTACTCTCATGATTAATAAGTTAATCCTATCTCATTAAGACTTTTAGCAATTAATTTGTCACCGTGATTAAACTATCGTGACTCTCCGAAGAGCTCGCCTACTCTCGTGGTCGAGTGATCTAAGTTCTAAGTGTTCTTAAGCTAATAAATTCCCCTAACTCTCATTGGTGAATTTATCTATAAACAAGCAATCAAACAGGCCTGAAATGATAATTAGATAATATTGCAACACAAAGAATTAATTGAAATTCAAATCAAATAAAAATACTTGTGTTCAATTCATATAATGGTATAGCTACTCCTAACCAAGACTCTAAAAGAGAATTAGCCACGCATGGCTATGGAGAAATCCGTAAACATGATATATAGAAAAACAACAAGATGAAATAAAAATAAAGTTGTTTAACAATTGTCGATTTTTCTTTAGCCGTACCCGTGTATCTTGTCTCCTCGTCCCCTCCTCTTCAAAAAGTGTTTTAATTTCCTTTATATAGAACTAGAGTTAGAGAGAGTTCTCTTTGGTCTCAAATCTTCTTAATTTTCAAAACTGGAGACTTCTTAATCATCACACGAGTTGGAATTGGCTGGAAGCTTTACACAGGATTTGGAAGCTTTGACAATTCAACTTTAAATTCCTCATTTGCTCTTTAATTGCCCAGGGTCCACCTACACTCAAAAGATAAACATTAATTAAAAACTAAATATATCTTCCTAAATAGACAAATAATAATAAAAATTCTAATCAAACACTAATTACTAAACAAACTCCTAATTAGACCCAAAAATAATTTAAATTAAATTATTTTCTATTTAAAATTTATTAAAATTCAACTCTAAGATACGTAAATAATATGCACATCAAATTCCCCCACACTGGCACTTTGCTTGTCCTCAAGCAAAAACCAACTTTGAAAACAGTAAACTCAAATCACAGCCTAAGTCATACAGCTTCTAAGACATGAAACTTGATAACACCGTGACAGAAACATTTTTTCTAAAGAAGATAGTTAAAAAAAATACAATATATATGAACAATTAACTAATCATAACCCAAGCACACAACCTTTTGAAATCAAGTGAACATAAAACCAGAGAAGGGAAACATAAAGATTCTCAGTTTTTTATTTAGTGAATGCGTTTTACGCTCCATTTCACTTTATTATTATTTTTCTCTTCTCAATTCAAATCTTTCTACTCAAAGTAATCCCCCGTCGTTCCTGTATTACTAAGCATGGATATCTTTGAGTATTTTCTTTGGA
>CATIWM010002501.1:0-15659 GCA_949671775.1 Mallotus repandus | reverse complement strand
TAATGAATGCTTAATGCAACTTTAAAGAAAAACCAATATATAAATCAACTTAAATTAAAATAAGTTCAACAATCCCCAACATAAATAAAATTAGTTAAACATAATATTCATCATGATCTTAAATACAAAAGAGAAATACATAAAAAAAAAACTAAAAAAAATAAGAAGAAGAAGCTTCCCTTTTCTTTAGTTCACGTGCATGAACCATACACACACACAACACTCCTCTTTATTTCTTACACACACAACAACTACACACACAACTCTTTGATGTTTTTCTTCTTTGCTTTCTTTATGTCTTCAACGTTATGCCAATGGCTATTTATAGCCATTTTTCAAGAATTAAAAAATTAATTCTTTCTCTACCAAGAGCACTTACCAAAAGCTCCTACTACATCAAGAGCACTAACCAAAGGCACCCAATCAAATTAAATTTTATTGCACCATCCACCGTCATTATCTCAAGTGCTTATGCATGTTCCACCACCATTCTCTTTAATGCACCATCCACTTGTAGGTTGCTCCACCACCATCTATTTAATTCAATATTTTACATAAAATTCATTATTTTAAAAGGAAAGCCAAGCACATTGCTAAAAACAAATATAAACATAAAAATAATTAAAAATAATTAAATTCAAAATAACATAAATAACACTTATCATCCTAGACAACTAGTTGATTCTTCTTCAACAGCATAAAGATGGGTTCACAGATAGTAGTTAGCTTGGCTATGAATTTGCTGATGTATTACAGTCGTCTGATGAACCCTCGAACCTCTTTCTTGTTCCTTAGTGCAAGCATCTCTCGGATCCAATTCAACCCCTTTTTGACTGACAATATTGCCTAATAATTTCCTAAAGGTCACCTAAAAAACACACTTTTTTGGGTTAAGCCTGATGTAAGCACCCAATTTCGGGATGACTAGAGTATGGATGCGACGGAGGACTCCGATGATGAAAATATGATAAATGATCTTCAATATTTGAAGTCTGAAATCTCAAAAGGTTTAGACGTATTTTCAAGGGGATTTAATTGGTTTTTAAAGGACTTAATTTGTTAGATTTTATTTCTTTAGGGGACTTAAGCCTCCTGTTGCTGCTAATCCACCTGTTGTAGATGCACCACTCGATAATGTTGGGGGGCAACTAATAAATACTAGTAGGAATGCACCAAATGCTGAAATGAAATTGGAGGATGTTGAGACCTACATGATTGAAAAAGAAAAAAGGGAGTCACTTGAGCAAGTTCAAGAGCTGGAATCCAAGCAGATGAAAGCACTGACTCAAAAGATGTCCAAAATGGAAGAATTGTTATTCATTTAATTTTGATGATATGATGCAATTTGAGGAAGATAAACTGTCTGATAAGTTCAAGATGCCACAGCTGCAGAAGTTTGATGATACTGGAGACCCAAGGATCCACCTTAGTCAATATACAACTACTATGAGCACCATAAAGGCTCCTCTGTCTATAGTTACCAAGCTGTTTGTACTATCCTTGGAGGGTATGGCTGTTAATTAGTATCATGGGTTAGAGAATTCTATCCAAGCTTATTGGAGAGAATTGTGTACTGCTTTTCTGAAACAGTATGACCATAACACTAAGCTAGAGGTGTCTATCAGGGATTTGGAATTGACTAAGCAGCAGCCCAATGAATCATTTTCTGATTTCCTGACTAGATTCATGAACAAGGCATGATTAATAAAAAATAAGCTAGCTGAAAAGGATAAGGTTAGGATGATTGTTCGAAATGTATCACCTAATTTGGTTGAGAGGTTGCAAATGATGAACCTTAAGACATTTGTAGACCTTTATGACGATGGGTTGCAAGCTGAGGATATTGAAAGTGAGAAAAAGAAGACTGCTAAAGGCACTGGGATAAGAAACTACCCAATTGGGGGCACACAGTAAGGAAACACTAGTCAAGCTGTGGAAGTTCATGCTATCTAACAATCGAGGAGATTCTCAAACTTTAACCAACCCTTAAACAAGGTATTAGAGCGCATAATGCAAAAAGGCTTATTTCAACCTTTACCTAATCTAAATCCACCAAACCCAAACACCTCAGACTATAACCCAAACAATTACTGCAAATTTCACTAAGTTCCTGGCCATTCTATTGACTCTTATATATGTCTTAAACATGAAATCCAAAACCTCATAGATTCTAGAAAAATCACAGACCCTAAAAACCTGAACACCAGAAATAATCCTTTCCCAAACTACCGAAATGTTCTACTCCTAACTACCATGATGATTAATTCAGGAGTTAGTGAGGAAGAAGTACTAAGCTCATTTGAGGTCCTAGACCTTAAAACCAATGAGAATACTCCTGATGCCCCCAAGCAATACCAAAGAGGAGTTGAAGATTTATTAGGCCAACCTTGTAGCAAATTCAATTATAAAGTATTACTCCAAACCACCTTCTTATGATATCCCTATTGTATTAATCACACTTGGAGGACGGGGAGATGAATTTAGAGATGACAGTGAGCCATTAAGTGAGAATAGTAAGAAGTCTGAAGTGATGAAGCAGCCACAGTAAGGAGTTGAAGATTTGTTAGGACAGCCCTTAGGCAAGTTTGACTACAAAGTGTTTTACATTAAGCCATCTTCCAGTGACATACCCCTTGAAATAATAGTGCCTACTGAATGGGGAGATGAATTTAAAGAGGAGGATAGTGAAGGCTATAATGTATGGATTGACAATATAGAAGTGAACCATGGTCATTGAGAATAGCTGCTACATTAGCCACCTTAAGACTTACCATCCCTAGCATTTAAAATAGAAAATAAATTTCTTGTGTTTTCTTTTAATAACTTTCAAATTTCTTGTGAATATTTTATTTTCATGATCAATGATATGAATTCTGATTGTGCTTATTTGTGTAACGTGCATCCTAATGATATTGTGCATTGTGATACTGATCGCATATGCATGTTTGACATAAATTCAATTTTAATTTGATTCATTCAACATAGGCACGAATGAAAATTCAAAGAACATTCATATATCACATGGTATAACTTTTAAGGAGAGAGAAAATTTGAGAGAATATGAAAATTTGAGAGAATATGAACAGAGAAAAATAAAGGAAAATAAAAAATAAATGAAAGGTTTAGCCAGGTAAAAATGAGAGAAAAATATTATGTGGGAAAATTTTAGAAGGCTTAACTAATAACAAGAGTTGTATCATGTGATGTAATGAATGTTCTCATTTTTTCCCTAGTGAATGAATAAAGTTGAATTTGAGTTTATTGTTCAAATATCGCATATTCATCTTTATCTTATTGCATAGGTATCTGAACAGAAACACAAAACATAATGAAAGCTAAACAATCAGAGCTATGAGATCACTATTTTAGTTTTTTTTCTTCTTGTCATTCCTTTGTGATTCATTTTTAAAAAAAAAAAACCATTGTCCTCTTTTATCTTGAAAACCCAGGTGGCTCAATAATTTGCATTGCAACCCATGTCTGGTATCAATTATTGAATCAGCATCAAGCCTCATATTCTGCTCAAGAATTCTTTAAAGCTATAAATTCCATTTTGTCCAGCCTCCATTGAGAGCAAGACTAATGACAGGCATAAAGGAAAATTATGAGAACCGGGGGAAAAATGTAGCTCTGGGGGAAATTTAGGGGCAAAACAATGAATCTGCACTTAAAGACTGAAGATGAACATTGAAGTATAAGAGTTATCAAAAGAGTTTTGGGGGGCAAAAAGAGGTGAACTACAAGCAACAGACAATAGTTCATCCATACAGCAATCATCAGACAATTGACTTCATCCTTCAGTCGATTATCTATTAGAGGAACTGAATCAGAAGCTCTAGCATTAAAAGTATCAACATCAAAGTGTCCAACGCTCAAATCAGCAAGTCATTGATAAAGCACCTCGTTGTTACATCCCAAAAAAAAGACCTGTTAGGATCATGCATATCATACATAACATGCATACACTTGCATACATCTATTGTGAAGTACTTACTTTCCATGGTAAAAGATTTTTGAGACAAATCAAGATTATACAAATACTTCACTACTAATAATCAAAATTAGTGTTGTAAAGTATAAGAAAGTAGTCAGAGTCTGGAGGAGTGAAAATAGGAAGGGTGATACTATCAAGATGAACCAAATGCTCAATGGGCCTATCTAACAGGGAGATATCATTGATGGTAGCACTCGCAGAAGTCTTATCCTAGGAAATCTCAAGAGGAAACACTTTAGGAGATGCACTTGAATGCATTTTTGACAGCAACAAGACTATTTCAGCAGAAATGAAGCGTTGAATTCAATCTCTTTCAGCTCTTAATTTAAAGGTCTAACACACCAACAATGCAGCTATTGGCCTTAAAAAAAGGAAGAATGCACTCAAATCTTGATATGAATGCACTCTGAAATTTCTCTAATCATGAAATAAGACCTCTAACTCTTAAAACCTCTTTTGCAGGGGATGTTAGAAAGAGGAATAAAGCCCTTTTTTTCATAGCATCAGTGAGGGTGTTAGAAAGACAAACTCAGCTCCATGCCACGACTTCAATGGTGAAGTATCAAGACGCTTGTGATCTGAGACATCATCAACACAATCAAAAGGGAAGAGTGAAAAAAATACTGTTGCATTCTAACAAAGTTTCTTTATCTACAAATAAACCAGACTAACTTATGGTATTTTGGTACAGGGAAACAAAAGGGAAAGAAGAAGGAGAAAAGAACCAGCACAACAGTAAAAATAGGCAAGAAGGCAAACACCAATCACTCATCAAAATATCACCCCGTGTGACAAACGTCTTAGTAAATACTCAAGGGAAGTAACAAAACTCTATCCCTTTAGTTTATGCAATAAAGTGCAATGTCCGGACTAAAATTCATAAATTGAAAGTAAATTCATCTAGTTCACAAGATCATGTGTGAAAACTTATCTCATAAACTTTTGATTTTAATAACTCTTGTTTATTAGCCTCGCAGAGTTTAGATGTCTAGTTGACAGCTCTGTGCTGAGAGTTTCTAAACTGTAATCAATCTAATGCTTGCTTTGCACCCGAAAAAGGGGAAGAATATGCAAAAAAATTTTTTTGTGGATTTGTAGCATAAATTGCTTGGATTTAGAGTATCATTTCTGTCTTTTTGAATAATAACTGTGCATTCAATCTACTCCAATGCTCAAATTCAGTAAGAGTACAAAATCCCTTGATGGTATCCACATTGAGTAATACTAAAAAGGCAGGGGAATACTAAGAGGAGAATTGAAATAAGAGCAAGCATTTTTAATCTACTCCAATGCTCATAAATGAGTAAGAGTATCAGTGTGAATATTCTGGTGGTATCCACGCTGAGTAATACGAGAAAGGCGGGGGAATACTAAAAGAGGACCACATTAAAAGCTGTTTAATTTACTCCAATGCTCTAAACAAAGTATGAGTATCCAAAGGACCTTTCCAACAGTATCCACGTTGAGTAATATCAGAAAGGTGGGGGAATACTCGGATAAGGAAGAAAGCACATCAATAACTCAAAGACTGTTTTAATCCTCAAAATTCAATCTATTTATGCTCAATGTCCACAAATTTTGTCTAGCAAGTTATCCCTGAATTTAGGTGTGAAAGTGAGCTCTTCACTTGGTAAATAATACACTTTCAGCATAAGGTGGTTAATGATACCTCTAACTTTGCGAATGACAAATAAATGATAGTCATGAAAATTGAAAATTAGTGAGATATGTTAAAGGCACATTATCTTGTGATAAATGATGAATTTGAATGCACTTTTGTACAATCATCATGTGTCATCAGCACCAAAATTATCAAGTCAAATCAATGTCATCGAGCAATGAAGGCAGCTGATCAAAGTCAATCAACAGAGAAATTCAAAGCAATCAGTCAGCGCTAACTCAAAATTCCAATCAATGTGAAATTTAAAAGGTGATGTCTGCATTTTTCACACACTGCATTCACTCAGTTATATGCTACGTGGTAGCTCTAACTCTGATTCACTTAGTTATATGCTACGTGGTAGCTATAACTCTGATTCACTTAGTTATACGCTACATGGTAGCTATAACATGACTTTGAAGTTCATTTCATTATATGCTACACAGTAGCTGTAACAATATTTTGAATTCGCTTTAGCTAGACACTATACAGTAGTTATAGCACAAGTTCAGGGAATATAGTGCAATCAGCTAGACACTACACAATAGTGATAACATCACAGCTAGATGTCCCATAGGGAATATAATTATTTTCAAATCAACACTATACGACCGAGTGTAGTGTGTTTTCAAATCAACACTATACGTCCGAGTGTAGTGTATTTTCAAATCAACACTATACGACCGAGTGTAGTGTATTTTCAAATCAAGTATAGTGTATTTTCAAATCAATACTATGCATCCGAGTATAGTGTGTTTTCAAATCAATACTATGCATCCGAGTATAGTGTATTTTCAAATCAACACTATGCATCCGAGTATAGTGTATTTTCAAATCAACACTATACGTCTGAGTGTAGTGTATTTCCAATCAACACTACACGTCCGAGTGTAGTGTATCAAATCAACACTATACGACCAATTATAGTGTATTTTCAAATCAACACTATACGGCCGAGTGTAGTGTAGTGTATTTTCAAATCAACACTATACGTCTGAGTGTAGTGTACTTTCAAATCAACACTAAACGACCGAGTATAGTGTATCTTCAAATCAACACTATACGTCCGAGTGTAGTGTATTTTCAAATCAACACTATACGACCGAGTATAGTATATTTTTAAATCAACACTATGCGACCGAGTGTAGTGTATTTTCAAATCAATATTATACGACCGAGTATAGTGTACTTTCCAAATCAACACTATACGACTAAGTGTAATGTATTTTCAAATCAACACTATACGACTAAGTGTAGTGTATTTTCAAATTAACACTATACGATCGAGTATAGTATATTTCTAATCAACACCACTATACGTCCGAGTATAGTTTATTTTCAAATCAAAATTTACGAGCAGTTATGGGTTGTAGCATTAAAAGTGAGCGACGAAGGGGTTGCAGCTAAACGCAAGCAGTTATGGACTGTAGCATCAAAAGTGAGCAACAAAAAGGTTACAACTAATCGTGAGCAGTTATGGATTGTAGCATCAAAAGTGAGCAACGAAGGGGTTGCAGCTAAACGTGAGCAGTTATGGACTGTAGCATCAGAAGGGAGCAACGAAAAGGTTGCAACTAATCACGAGCAGTTATGGACTGTAGCATCAAAAGTGAGCAACGAAGGGGTTGCAGCTAAATGCGATCAGTTATAGACTGTAGCATCAAAGGTGAGCAATGAAGGGGTTGTAGCAAAATGTGAGCAGTTATGGACTGTAGCATCAAAAGTGAGCAACGAAGGGGTTGTAGCTACAAGCGAGCAGTTATGGACTGTAGCATGTAAAGTGAGCAACGAAGGGGTTGCAGCTAAACATGAGCAGTTATGGACTGTAACATCAAAGGTGAGCAATTATGGATTACAGCGTCAAAGGCAGACAACAAGAGGGTTGTAGCTATTTAAAACTTGCCAGCAATTATAGATTGCAGCAGCACAATTTAGTGTTATAGGCAAACGCTCTATAAGAAGTCAGGTAAGTATCTAAACTCTATGTTTTTAAGAAATTATGTGCTTTTTTGCTTTGCTGCAATTCATCAAACAAACAGCGGTAAAGGAGGGCAACTGTAAGCACCCAATTTCGGGATGACTAGAGTATGGATGTGACAGAGGACTCCGATGATAAAAATATGATAAATGATCTTCAATATTTGAAGTTTGAAATCTCAAAAGGTTTAGATGTATTTTCAAGGGGATTTAATTGGTTTTTAAAGGACTTAATTTGTCAGATTTTATTTCTTTAGGGGTCTTTTTGAAATCAACACTATACGTCTGAGTGTAGTGTCTTTTTGAAGTCTCCGATCGGGATTATATTCTTCCGATTGCGTCCGTCCATGTTTTTTATTTTATTTTTATTTTTTCAGTAAATAAAAATTTATTTTTTTAATTTTTGATTGGTGGAATGATGTGATAAATCTTAAATAAAAATTTATTTTTTAATTTTTTATTGGTAGAATGATGTGATAAATTTTTTTTTCTCAGATTTATCTGAATTTTTTAAAAATAAAAGTCTGGATTAAACCAAAATTTTATCTCCTGCAACTTACAAGAGATACATCTTTTAGTTAGGGTTTTTCTATATAAACCCAACTTAACTCTCCTGTAACAGGGAGGACGAAAGAGAATGAAAAAAAACTTTTTTGGAGACGTAGCGTATACACCAACGTATACATAACCTAAAAAAATCCTTTTTGACGTATTATTTTAAAAGAGCAGAAAACCTTTTGAAGATGAACAATCAATCCTTAAAGATCTATTCAAAAGCAACGGTGATTTACACCACTCTGAGGAGCAAATCAATACCGCATCCATTCAAATAATCTCTTTTTCTACTCTTTTCTATTTATTTTATTTGATTATTTTTATTTCAGTTTATTTTGATTTTTATTTGTTTTATTTATTTGAATCAATTATTAATTCTTTTTTTGTTTTCTTTATTATTTTTATTTTGAGTTGAATCACAAAACGTGGTGGTAAGGCTATAATTGATGGAATCATGAAACCAAGCTCATAATCAAAGAGCTGTGAATCAAGAGCGACCCCTGCCTTTTGTTTATTTGTATTTTGTTTGTTTTGTTTAATTATTTATTTTGGGTTTGTATTAATTTATTTTTAGGGTTGTATTTAATTTTATTTTATTAATCTGTACGTAGGTTGTAATAGCCCCAATAGTGGGAATAGTAAAATATTTACATTTTGGTAAATACCCTAATAAAATCAATGGTGGTTTTAGTTAACTAGGATGCATGTGAATGAAATTAAGGTTAGAAATTACTGAATGTATATATTTACGTGTTTATTTGGGATTATTTGGTTATTTTTATTCGTTTTGGGCCCTAAGCCCATATGTAGGTCTAACTCACTAATAAAATAGGCTTTTAAAATTAAATTTAGGTTTAATTAACTTTAAAATAAATTTAGGCCCATTTAGGTTAATTTAGACTTTAGGCCCACTTTATGTAATTTAAAATAAATTTAGACTTAGTTCAACCCATTAAATAATTTCTTTTTAAAATAAATAGATTTAAGATCATTTACTTTAAATTAAAATAAGTAAAATTAAGCCCATTAAATAAAATCCATTTTTTCTCAAATTTGGTAGACTTAGGCCCACTTTTAGAATTAAATAATAGATTTAAGTTCACTAATACAATTAAAATATAGGTCCACCTTTAGTTCCGTTTCACTTGTAAATAAAATATGTAGATTTAGCTAACTTAAAATTAAAGTCAAATATGGTTTAGATTTAAGGACGTTATTTTTTATGTGTTTTTTCATGGATTGGTTGCCTTAGGGTTAGATGGATGTCAATTAGGGTTTAATAAAATTGCATGTAATTAGGGAATAAGATAGTAATTCATAAAATAATTCTAAATGAACACGAGACTAAAAGAAGTTGGTATTCCGTATCCAGAACTCCTGGTTGTGGTGCTAGCTTATATTAGAGAATCGAGTTACCACCACCTTCGATTTGTCCCAGTTATTACCCTGGGTAGTGACTCCTCATCTCCATGCAATGTCTTTGTGATATAGTATTGTGTTCCCTAGAGCCCTGAGCTCCAACAGTGTCGCGGTTGCAATAAACTTGGGTGCGCACTAAATCCCACCGTCTACACTTGAGGTTGTATTTTTCTGCTCTGGCTAGGAACTTGTCAAGAGCTTCAAAATGTCCTTCCTGTGTCGGAGACTTCAGCATCATGTCATCCACATATATCTCAATTTCTTTGTGAACCATATCATGTAGCAATGTGGTAGCCATCCTCTGATAAATGGCTCCTACGTTCTTCAAACCAAATGGCATGACTAAATAGCAATAGCCGCCCCATTCAGTGGTGAATGAAGTCTTCATCTTGTCTATCACCGCCATTATGATATAGTTGTACCTTAAGAAACCATCCATGAAAGAGTGCATGGCATTGGAAGTTGCGCTATCGATTAAGGTGTCAATATACGGTAAGGGAAAGTCATCCTTTGGGTAGGCCTTATTAAGATCCCTATAGTCCACACACATCCTGATCCTTCCATCTTTCTTTGGAACAGGGACAATGTTAGCCAACCACTGGGTATCGTCGACCACCTCTAAAAATTTTACTTTTAGCTGCTTTTCCACCTCTTCCTTGATCAGGAGAACCCATTCCAACCTTAGTCTTCTCTTCTTTTTTTTTACCGGTGTGACATGAGAATACGTGGGGATTCTATGCTTTATAATCTCTCTGCCAATCCTAGGCATATTCTCATAACCCCAAGCAAATACTTTCTGTCTTCTTTTTAGTGTTTATTTCATTTTTTCTCTCTCCTTAGGAGTGAAGTCAGAAGCAAGAAGTATATTTTTAGGATTATCGCATGTGCCTAAATTAAATGATTTGGTTTGCATCGAATTAATGTCGAACATATGCATGAAATAATCGTCACACATAGTTTAACCATTAGGAAGAACATCACACAAATAAGCAAAGTTAGATTCTATTGCACTAATTTTAGAAAAGAAAACATTGACAAGTTCAAACAGGTTATAAAGAGAAATGTCAATATCATCATAGAAAACATCCACGATGGAATCTAACACATAGTTTTTAAAGTCACATTCCTTTTCTTGGTCAGCAGCATCCTTCAATTCCGCTGTAGGGATATCTTCTTCTGGTTTTGAAAACAACACCAATTCTTCTACCACTAGCTCTTCCATAGCAACTTTGCTAGTCCCATTCACCTGTTCAGCAAAAATTTCAAAACCAGGGACCAATTTCTCAGCAATCATTAACGACTCAATAGCTCTTTGGTACGGATAACTGGCACCTTATCCCTCAAAAATCTCCCATAATCCCTTCTTCTTTTCAGCCTTAGCCTTGGACTTTCTAGTCCCTTGTTAGCCTAACCTATGCTTCAAAACAGGGACCTTTAGGTCAATAAAACTCAACGAACCCTACTGATCCCTCCCCAGTCCTAGTTCGGGCATAAAATTCATGCTCTTCATCATAATGACTATCTTCAAGTTTAGCTCATCTTCGTAGATCATACAAACCTCAAAACTCAAACTGACTGAAATCTCATTAGGATCTAACTTGAGAGTAGCAATGGCAGCTTCAGTTTCTACTAAAATGGTTACAACCTTCCCTTCAAGTGGAAACTTGATTTTCTGGTGAATAGTTGAAGGGACTCCTCCCAGAGGATGAAACCATGGCCTCTCTAAGTGAATAGCAAACGTGATAGCGATGTCAAGTACATGTAAATTGACCTAAGCTTCAGTAGGTCCCGTCTTAACAAGAACTCTAAAGGTTCCCACCACAGGCCTTTTCGTATCATCGTAGGCCTTAATAACCACCTTAGATGATTTGAGATCAGCTTCAGCTAACCCCAGCTTTGACAGAATTTTTAAAGGACACACATTGATGGCGGACCTGTTATCCACCATCATGCAGTAAGTTAATTTTTCTTTGACTTTTGCTCTAATAAATAAGGCCTTGTAGTGATCCCTCCCTTCTAACGGCAAATCTTCATCTGTAAATATTACTATTCCAGGAGCACTTTCTGTCAACGAACAGACCATCTGTTCGGGAGTGTGGTTTGATGGAATCCTTTTACCATCTAAAGCCAAAACCAGTGCCTCCCTATGGGCCTTGGATTTCATGAGCAACTCCCAAACACTAGCGAAAGTTATTCCATCTCTTCTGGCTTCATCGACTTTCTCTTTCTCTGCTTTTTCTAGTTCTTCTTCCACTTTCTTTAAATCTTGTTTTAAGTCTATTTACTTTTCTTCAGACTTAGCAGACTTCATTTCTCCCTCTTTTTCCTCAAGTTTTTCAAATGGTGGGATTTACTTTCTTCTCTTATTCTCCCACTAATCAAGAGCTTCCCCCTCTTCATCGTCAGAGCTCCATATGTCTAGGATGCTCACATTGACCTCAACAGGCTATTTTCTCAGACTCAGGTATTTTGGTTTGGGTTTTGGTGGTGTAGGTGTGGTATCAACAAAGGAGTTCAAGACTTGCTCCTCAGTCAAACTGGTGTTTATCGTGAGTATGGATTGATTTGGTGGTGGCATGTTTCCGTAGTTAGGTAAGGGGTTATTTTTGGTGTTTGATTTTCTATTTTCAGGATTAGTGATTTTGACTGAGTCAATCAGATCTTGGATCTCATGTTTAAAATGAGTACAGTCGTCGGTGTCATGTCCAATGTTTTGATGGTACTTGTAATATAGTTTTGGGTCAGTATTAGGAAATGGTGGTCTTTGTGGTAGAGGTCTTAGTAAGTTGTTCTTGATTAGTGTCTCTAAGACTTTAGAGAGAGGTCTCCCTAGATTAGAAAATCTTTTAGGTTATTGAACAATGTTGATTTGGACGTTACTGTTTAAACCCATCCCACTGCTGGATCCAGTCCCTTCTCTGTTTGTAGACCTTCCACTAAAAAATTTCTTATCCTGCACTAAATCCTATTCCTTCTGTACCCCAAACTTGTGTAGTTCCTCAAAATTTCTGATCCTTAAGTCTCTCAATTTTTTAGAAAGCAACGGAACATAACCCTCTATCATAATTGTCAATTGATCTGATTCTGTTGGCCTGTGCTTCATCTGAGATAACTACCCTTTCCATCTTGTCAGATACTCAGCAAAGGACTCGTTGAACTTCTGCTTTGTGTTTTATAGATCTCTTAGAGAGACCTCCATCGGAGCGTTTAGATCATACTGCTTGATGAATGCAGCAAAAAGCTCTTTCTAGTCACTTTGCACAGATGACTCCAAGGTGAAATACCAGCGAATTAGAGCAACTTCTAAAGACAAAAGGAATTGCTTGACAATCTGAGCATTTGTCAACTCTGTAGCACTCATGTAGGTCACATATTGTTTTAAGTGCAAGTGAGGATAATTGGTCCCTGCGTACTTCTCCATGTCAGGGAACTTGAATTTTGGTGGAAGAGGATCATCACCCTTATGCAATCTAAATTTGTATAGTCAAGGGGGGCATCTATCCCCTTTTCTTTCATCTACATCTGCATCTAAGCCATAGTTTTAACGAGGTCTTTAGCCCAATTTGGCTACTTTACATTTTTTGGGCGTCTATCCTTGGTCGGATTACTAGTTTGGCCAATAAAGTTTCCTAGTCATCTTCCATTTCTTGCCTCCCTAAATTTTCAGCATCAAAATCGAATGGACAAGGTTGAGGTGGTGGTCGTTCTCATCTATCCTCTCTTCTCATTTCTGCCATCATCTCTCACATAATAGTTTTGGTCTGTTCGGCCATTTCTGCCTTAAATTGTTCTGGATCAAAACTCGATGATGCTATTTCTTTTGACTTTCTGACTAAACGATGGGTGTCGAAGTGAGTCCAAGCGGATGATTGGTTTGAATCTATATCTGCAATCACCATAGATTAGAAACATGCATGGCGTGTATACATAATATGCAGGTTTACTTAATTATTTTAGAAGGAAAATAATCATTTATTCACATATAACCCGTAACAAGACAAAACTCTTCAAGCGGTATCTTTACCTTTATTTCTCCCACATGCGTATTCCATGGCGAGTTCCTTTTCCTAGGATTGTTGACCTAGTTTTGATTATCAATAAGGGACACCAAAACCGACGGATGTAACAAATCTCTCAAGACGAAGCAGACACATGGCAATCCTTTATAATAAAACTAAAGTCCATGTTTCATGGGCCGCAATGGGCATGAAAGGCCCATCTTGGCATGGGCCACACATAAATGGGCCATGGTGATCATAAAAGGCCAAAGTTGATATAATCCATTTGTAATGGGCTTGGATTTTATTGCAAGAATTGCTATATGGCATAAAACACATGCAGTTGGAAAAAACCTCAGTGGATGTTGCTAAGTCATTACATGAGCTGAGTCAAGGGTAACAAGCTACGGCTCCCACAACTATATACATTCATTTGTGTCTCCCAACTCAAGGGTTCGTGCGATGGGGATAGTACGTGCTGTGAGTGACAATAATTGAATACTTCACCACCAGGTTTGAATAAAACACAGGTAGCGAAGCAAAGACTATTGTCAGGTTATTTGGGACTTTGAGTGCTCATTGCGTGAAACGTGTAGTGAATGCAATAAAATGCAAAGGAAATAAGGGAATAATCAAGGATGATAAATTACAAAACACAGGAATCAATTTCTCTATCCCTAGTGGAGTCGCCACTGTAGGCGGCGGGGTTAATCACATGCCCAAGTGTTGGCGACCACGGCACTATGCAAGCTCAGGGCCTGCTAAGAAATACAATATGGGCTTGGGGCCTATATTGGAGATGGAGTCGCCACCCGGATGAAAAACTGGGACACACTTTACAGCAACTAGATTCCACGGAGGTACCCAAAAGCCATCTTCAAAGATCGGATTCGAAAACTGGGTATGGGCTTTGGAATACCCACCAAACCTTACGGTTGACCTCCGTGTGTGTTTTGTATTTTATCACCTTTGATTATTAGATTACTTCCTTATTACCGGGTTAATTGCAAATGCTTCCAATTTTATAATTTGATCCAAGTTTGCACATTAGTCATTTTGCATGCTTATTACCTTGTATTGGTTACAAAGAAGAATAAATATTACAAACATTCATTCAAAACAAATAGGGACGGGGTTAGGGATTATAATAATTTACACAATTTCAATAATGTTGAATTCAAATAAAACCTCTTAAGAACTAATTAATTCACTAATTATTTAGTGATTAAAAGTCACAAAGAGACTTACACCAAACACATGTTAGTTTCGTCTTAAGATAAACAGTTTTTATATAAAAAGAAAGAAATAAATTTGCATGAAGTAGATATGAATATTCATTTCAATATGGTTTACTTACTCAAATAAACATGTAAGTATGATAATCGCATGCAATACTAAAGATATTAGGCAGCGTGTTTGTATTGGATACTGAAAATATACCAGAAGGATATTAAAATAAAGCAGATTCATGCAGGATTATGGTGGGGAGACGATCGCCTCTTCGAAGAGGCATCACCTCCTAACTAGAAGGCGATTTACATTTGCCATATAGAGAAGAGACGATGTCTCTTTGAAGAGACGTCGTCTCTTCAATAGAGTACAACAATATTACATATTACTTAAGACATAAGTAATCCTAGAATGGAGTCAAATAGACAAGTTTTGGTGCAAATGAATGTAAATCTATGATTAACACTTAATATTTCAAGTAATCATGTCTTTTAATGAATTTCAAATAATAAATAAAGCAAGAATTAAGTAAGAAATGAAATTTTCTATGAAATGAATACTTCAAAGCTTAAAAAAAGGGATTCTCACTAATTGAAGCAAGCTTGAAGCTCCTAACTAAGCCCTTAGAACTTTGTTTGATGACTTTGGAGTGTATTGAATGCAAGGTCTCCTCTTCTTCCTTAAAGGAATAGACTTTTAAGCTTGGTTTTCTCTTGTTGCTCTTCTTTTCTTTTGGCTTCTTTTTTTTTTTTTCAGAAACTCTCCCCTTTTTTTTTTTCCCTTTTTTTTTCTTCCAATCCTCTTTTTTTTTTCTTTTGGTCCTTAA
>CATIWM010002450.1:0-19720 GCA_949671775.1 Mallotus repandus | reverse complement strand
GCTTAGCAACTCGAAGTGTCGGATGTACATTAGCCTCATTAAATCTCAATGCTCTCCAAGGCACATTGAAACTCATAGGTGCAAATCAAGGATCTACCAACCACTACTAATGGTCATTTAAAAATCCTAAAAGACCCATTTTCCCACTATGACACATGCTTACTTAAAGCCACCCAAAACCTGAAGCTTACTTTCAATGCAAGTCTTCCTTCTTTTCAAATAAAGCCTAAGCTAATTGTTAACTCATTCTCATCCAACACGATCCACCTTTCTTAAATAAAGATTTGCACTGGGCTCCCCAATGCTGCTCTTACCCTTATTGTTCCAAAGAACCACCAATACGATAAACAAACTACCACACTGTTATCCCAAAAACTCTAAACCTCTTAAATGGCCATTAGCTCAGTATGCTATCATTGAGATCTTTAATTTTGTCCCTAAATGACTTGGTCCTCTTGCTACCAACATTGTTCCCAGTATCTCCAGTCAAGAATCACTAATCGTCTGACTCTCCTCAAAGGGCCTTGACCTAATCTTTCAAATAAACTCCTCTTACCTTAGTACTAAAAAGCCAAAAAAAAAAAAAACCATTTAGAGCACAACACTCACCTCTATCATATAACATACTTATTTGCATTACATGCACATCACAACGCATACCCTGAGAGTACAAGTTAATGTTACCCTTCTCTACATAGCAATACCATCATCATTCCATGCATACACGTATTGTACATGTGCCTCTAACAAATATGAGGTCTCAGTGTCATCTTGCATCAAAATCATTGAGTGCATCCATATATAGGCTCAAGAAAATGAGCAATTATCTTATCTTCATAAAGCAAAATCATTCACCTACATATATACATGTGTCTTAGAATGACAATTAATCTCACATTTCATCATTTAGCATAATCACTAGCATCCCTCACATACATGCTTCTACAAGTATATCATTTTATCATAATCATTGATGCCATGTGCATGTATGCATCTGTACAAATGCATCAAAGAATAAATAATTATCCCTATTGAGATGTGGCATCACCATAAATACTCCATTTCCATCAACATCACATGTGCATACACACCTGCACACATGACCAAGACTTCCTGATCATAAAGCATAATAATTAGCATTCCATAAGCACATACATTTGCATACTCTGAACATGCATAATTACCAAAGCTCCGTGTGTATGTGTACTTGCATTGGTATTTAAAAAAAACCATCGCTAATCTTTTAAGTAATAGTATGACCACCCTCATCATACACACTCACACACCGTATATATGCTTAGGGAATCCAACATGCATCATACTCCCATAAAACATAATCATACATTACGTTCTTCTGCATTGGAGAACATGTCAATTTATCCTTTACCTTGAAGAATAATCACTAGCACTTTATACATGTTATGACCATTTGCACCCTATGCATATGCACACATGTCTCAAGGAAATAAGCTACTCTTCATTCATCATGCATACAAGCATTCACATAGCACAATCGACATTCATACATGCATTCACTCATATACTCTAAAGAATAGCATAATCTCCTCTCACCTTGAAAAAATATATTCAGTACTCTATATGTGTACATATAAGTCACATATCCTTTTGTCTTTGATCATTCATATTCTATACAAGCAGACATTTCTTAAAACAAAAAGACTTTCATCTCAATAAATGGTAAGAACCATTAGCATTTCCTATATGCATGCAAGAGCACTTGCACTCCCACCTACATACACGCATGCATAAACACCCGCATTTCCTCTTTTTCTTCTTGATGTACAACCACTCACACATATGCATTCTCTTAAATGACACTAAGGGACCATTCTCTTCTTTTAACATGACATACATGCATCGTGCATATTGATCATTCCCCCTCAACAAATAAAATAACTTTTCCCTATCATGCAATACAATCATCAATATTCCATGCATCGTGTAGAGATGAATAAGCTCCTCCATCAAACAACATGATTGTCATTATTCCCTTCATACACATACTCGTACATGAATCTTATCATATAGCATGGTCATCTACATCATATGCATACACAAATCCATGCACATACGATAAAAAAAGTCGAATAGTTACCATTTGTCCATCACTAACATCTCATTGGTATTAACAAACATGCATATATCATAATAGGGTGCAACTGTCAGCATCACCAAAATGCATACATGAGTGCATTTGCATATACCATCCCTCGGTGGAATCAACGAGTGACCATGGATGCTCATGAAAGTCCCGTAAAAAAGATATAGCTTAACAGAAAGCTGCAATCAAATCTTGGAACATGACATTACAAAGGGCTCCAAGCTTCTTCAACATTCATTGGCTGCCCCTCACAAAACTCCTTTACCTCCTAAAGGCTAGCTTTAGTCATGGTTCTAGTGCAATCCCCAAGCAAACAACAAGACCTGCAACCTTGAAACCAAAAAATTCAAAACCAACATACCTTGCTCAAAAGCCACCATAAGATTAACTCAAATACTATAGAAACACCCCAGAACCTCCTAAACTCTCCAAAACCATGCAAATAAAAACTAATAAAAAATTGCCTCGTTGCACCTAAACATGTGCATGGATAACCTGTGGGCCACATCCTATACATGGATCATCTATCAAACCATTATCACTCCCTCATCTGATAAATAGCTTGATTGAGTGCCCTAGATGAGAAAAAAAATTCGGATCAAATGAAGAAAGTGAAAGGAACCCTAAGGTCAAAAGCCAAAGCTCCAACGCCCTCTCGGTTATTCTTGACACACAAGTCACGCTTCAATTTTGCCCAAAGGCTTTTCCAGTAAACAAATCTCAATCTTCAGATACCCTAACTTCATTTTGACGATCTACGTCTTTCCCCTACCATCAATGACCAATCTTAGAATGGTCTTCCCCGGCATCAAACATGCATCACAAGCATCACAGTCACAAACATTAGAAACATGCATCATAGGCATAACATACACAAACATGGAAGTACATGTCACCAACGAATGAGCATTTTGTGCACAAACATTAGAAACATGCAGCATGAGCACAACATGCATAAACATGGAAAACATGCATCATAAACATTTACATAGAAATGCGAAACATGCATCATAAGTAGGAACACGATAAAAAGGTAACGCACTAAGAAGCCATAAACCCAAACATTCATGGAAGATTAGGAGGCTCAAGGAAGTCTAAAGCATACCAATAAAGGTCCTGAGGCATCCACAATAATATAAGGATCGCTAAAAGATACCATCAATCCATATAAGCACTCTCAAAGGGCAAGCATCTACATAGGCAGCAAATAGGACTCAAGTAAGGCAAGATTTGCACATGATAAGACATAAATGCCAGCTCCAAAAGCCTAGCCTGACACTACAACAAGAGCTACAAATACCATAGCAAGAACTACAACTAGAGCTACACGGATAGCAAGAGCTAAAATCGGACAACAAGAGCTACAAATACCCTAACAAGAGCTATAACAAGAGCTACATAGATGGCAAGAGCTAAAATCGGACAGCTAGACCTAAAATAAGACAGCAAGAGCTACACAAACAGTAAGAGCTAAAACTAAACAACTAGAGCTACATAGACAACAAGAGCTAAAATCAGATAGCTAGAGCTACATAGACAACAAGAGCTATAGTTAGCAGCAAGAGCTAAGATTAGACAACTAGAGCTACAAAAATAGCAAGTGCTTAAATCAGACAGCAAGAGCTAAAACCAAATGGATGGAGCTATACAGATAACAAGAGCTAAAATCAGACAGCTAGAGCTACACAAACAACAAGAGCTGCAATCAGACATTAGAACTACACAAATAGCAAGTACTAAAATCATATCAGCTAGAGCTACATAGACAACTAGAGCTATACAGATAGCGAGTACTAAAATCAAACAGTAAGAGCTACAACCAGAACAACACATACAACAAGTGCTAAGGCAAACAGCTAGAGCTACACTCCCCACATCTAAAGCTACAGTCGTCACAGTCAGAGCTACAATCATCATAGCCAGAGCTACAATCTTTACAACCAGAGCTACAGTCCTCACAGCTAGAGCTACAATCATCATCGAGCCACAATCCTTACAGTCAAAACTACAGTCATCACAGCCACAACTACAGTCATCACAGCCAGAGCAACAGTCCTCATAGCTAGAGCTACAGTCATCACAACCAGAGCTACAGTCATCACCGATAAAGCCACAATCATTACAGCTAGAGCTATAGTTATTATAGCCAGAGCTACAGTTACCATAGCCAGAGCTACAGACACCACAACGAGAGCTATGATCATAATAAGAGCTATAAAAACTATAGCAAGAGCTGCAGTCATCATAACAAGAACAATCATTAGTATAGCAAGGGCTACAAACACCACAACGAGAGTTATAATTATAGCGGGAGCAACAGATGCTACAACAAAAGGTACATAGCGCAGCAATTGCCATATCCCAACAAGGCCAAAAGCATAAAGCCCTCCCAACATGGACCACAAGACCACCAAAAGGGAAGAGCAACTGCGCCAATGAGCAAAAGAAAAAAAAACAAATAAGCAAAAGCAATGCAATAGAAGGCTAAAGCAACCGTGCAAGTCAAAGTAAATTCAAGCATGTAAAGAAGAAAGCCGCTCAGAAAGTGATGCAATAAGGGTTACGCAATATAACAAGAGCTATAACCACAAGAATATAGCAAGGGCTATAGTTTCAAAGCATACAATATGCAACAACAACATCAACTATCAATAGAAATGACAACATTAAACATAATAAATTGACAAGTGTTGCCATCGTCACCACCTCTATACCAGGGAATGCCCTTTTCCTTCTCTCTCTCTAAAACACGCATCTGCATTTGCATTCATACATTAAAAATAAAATAAAAAAATAATAACGGCTCTTTTCTTGCATTTTTTGCAAACTTGATTTCTGCCATAAATTGCATATATCAAAACCGAGTGAGCTAATTTCAACTATTATAATCTTCCTTTAATGCTCATTTCGTGATTTCCTAAGCACAATCAACAGTTATAAGTCAGGACTTTCTAAACTTTAATCAATCTAATGCTTGCCTACCAACTGGATGGATGAAGAATACGTAAGACAAAAGCTATAAAGGACATCGATGAACAAAATAAGTTACAGTTATCAAGATAATTTTCAGAGAGGCTAGTAATCTCAAGACCATACTCACGTACTCAAATGCTCAAAATTGAGTATGAGTATTCAAAGAACTCCTTGATGGCATTCACGCTGAGGGACAGAAGGCAGTGAATGCTTGAGAAGAGAAAGACAAAAATAAATGCAAGGAAAGCAAAGCAAAAAAAATATAATAGTAATAAATCTTTGTGTAACCTTTTGGCGGTATCCATGCTTAGTAATACTAGAACGACCGGGGGTACTAAAGAAAGGAAATCCCTGCACAAAAATAAATAATGTATGGTCAATTATCACTTTCCTGCTCAAAAGCCTCTTAATAATCAAAATTTATTATATTCATCTACATTCTCTATAAGTTTCATCTTGTTACATTCTTCAAAAATTCACTTGGGAAGCTTGCTCTCCACTTGGTAACACAAACAATCTTGACCACGAGTTATGGATCATGTTTTTGAATTGCTGAGATAAGCATTAACCTAAGGTTATCATAGTTAAGACAGCTCAAATGCTCTAATAAATACAACTCTTGGCATCGATGGATCAATTGCAAGAATTCAAGAACAAAAGCACTCAACTAACCATGACTAATTCAATGCATAAATTCAAGAACAAAAATTCTTTTCAAACAAAGTAATAATAAATTCATGCTCACATGTTCATAAATGCCTTCTCAGGACTTTGAGCTATAATCGGCCAATAAAAATTCAAAAATCATCATCATCGATCAAGATCAGGAAGCATCTATGCTGCAACTGGTCAATAAAAATCCAAAAATCATCATCATTGATCAAGATCAAGAAGCAAACCAAAACTTCAAGCTGTAACCAACCAATACAAATCCAAAAGTCTTCAGCAAACGATCAAGATCGAGAAAACACATACAAGAACATTCAATAAGAATTCATCAAGATCCAAGAGTATCTGCTACAAAACTAAAAAGGTAAGAAAACACAAATCACAACTGCACCAAGCACACTCACTAGCACAACTGATCACTCCTACTTGACACCAAAAGAGGTGAGAGTAGTATTAGGCACTGCTAGAGAGTGTCAAATAATTTAACATGGCTAGAGAGTGTTAAGAACCCTTAACACCGTTAGAGAGTGTTAATCGGGTGAGGTAGCATTGCTACTTTGCACGACACTTAGAAGGTGGTCGTAGCACTACCTAAAACCCTAAATAGGTGAGGGTAGTGTTGCTATTTTGCACAACACCAAGTAGGTGATCATAGAACTACCTAAAACCCTAATCAGGTGAGGGTAGCATTGCTACTTTGCACGACACCAATTAGGTAATCGTAGCACTACCTAAAACCCTAATCAGGTGGGGGTAGCATTGCTACTTTGCACGACACCAATTAGGTGATCGTAGTGCTGCCTAACAACCTTGCATAGGTGAAGGAGACGTTGACACCAATTAGGTGATCCTAGCACTACCTAAAACCCTAATCAGGTGAGGGTAGCATTGCTAGTAAACCCCTTAACACTTGTAGAGAGTGTTAAGTATCCCTTAACATTGCTAGAGAATGTTAAGACCCCTTGATATTGCTAGAGAGTATCAAGTACGATGCCTAAAGGGGTGGTCGTTGCAATTGCATACATATGCTTGCATATCATGTGCCTAATTGTATATCACTACCACGTGCTTGTCTCACTTACTTGAATCATCTTGTGTGAAGAAATGCATCTTTGCATGCATCTCAAATTACATTATTTTGTATGAATCCCGAAATTGCATTTTGCATGAATCCCAAAATTGAAAAATTGCATTTTGTGTGAATCCCAAAATTGCATCTTGCGTGAATCCCAAAATTATAAAATTGCATTTTGTGTGAATCCCAAAATTGCATCTTGCGTGAATCCTAAAATTGCAAAATTGCATCTTGTGTGAATCCTGAATTGCATTCTTGTATGAACCCCAAATTACATATTACATGCATACTAAACTACATCCTGTATGACAACCGAACCACCAAGCAACAACGAGGATCGAATCACAAACAACAAAAGCTAAACAGACGTCCAAAGATAACATAAGCATATGCAATTATCACAATTGACAAGTCATAAAATCACGCTCGAAACATGATAAATAATGACATCATTACTGCTTAGTAGCATTTTTTCACTGAGAAGCATTTTTCATTGTTTAAAAGCATTTTTCATATGCTTAGAAGCATCTCATTTGCTTAGAAGCATCACATTCACTTAGTAGCATCTCGTTGCTTAGAAGCATTCCATCTACTTAGAAGCATCGCATTTGCTTAGTAGCATCTCATTGCTTAGAAGCATTCCATTTGCTTAGAAGCATCACATCCATTCAGTAGCATTTCATTCTTTAGAAGCATTCCATATGCTTTGGAGCATCACATCTAGTAGCATCGCACCTGCTTAGTAGCATTCCATTGCTTAGAAGCATTCCATCTGCTTGGAAGCATCTCATATGCTTAGTAGCACTTGCATTGATACCTAAGGATGTTATAAAAGCATCATCTCGTCTCACCTGAGGGAATTATAGGGCACACAAACAAGCGATGACTCCATCAACCAAATGAATCAACATCAACAACGATAAGCCTGACCAAACGACACACCATTAAGTAAATACCTCTTCCCAAAACTATTTTTGCATCTCTACATTTGCTTCACATGCATTGACATAAGTACTAGAGTATTATGCAACACATGTAAAGCAGGAGGCAACTGTCATACATCAAATTTTAACTGTCCCAAAAAAAGGTCCAGTGATGAAAATATCTCTCTGAACATGATAAATGTCTGTTCATTCATACCGCCTCTGAAGCATGTCGTGAATCTAAAAAGCCTGAATCGATCAAAATCGACTACTGAATTATTAAGTCGTAGCCTAATTTTATGAATTATGAATTATCAAAATGATTAGTAGCTCATTTCGAGCAACCGTTGCTCAAAACGTGTAACTTATCAGAGCAGAGTTCAACTTCATGAAAAATTAAAAGTTGATTTTGATGAAATGGACATCGAAGACATGTCCATAAGCCCTTAAAACTTTTGGAAATGACCCCAGAATAGTGCGCATAACCCTGAAAAGTAGCCCGTGAGTGAATTTGTAGCGCATGATCACGCTTAAACACATTTTGCTCACGCGTGAAAATAGAAGCCGATTTTGACAAAATAAACTTTGGAAACATGTTCAGGAGGTCCAAAAACCATAAAAAAAACCTTTAAAAAAGTGTAAATAGAGCCCAAGAAGGACACATGATGCGCACAAGAGTGCGTGATCACGCAGCTGAGCGCATGATCATACGCTAGAACGAGTGATCACACGCCCAGGGCGCGTGATCACGTGCCCTAGGATCGTGATCACACATTCTAGGGGCATGATCACACATTCCAGGGGCGTGATCATGTGTCCCATAAGCACAATCACATGTATTTTCCCATATACACACTGAAATACTATCAAATTGAAGACTCAGGAGTCCCAATTCACACACTTTTAGCCCACTTTCTACATTTTTCATAGGATTTTTAGACCGCTTTTAAACCAAACCCACTCTCATCTTTGTCAAAAGCATGCTTCAAAGGTATACAAATTTGCATTACATGCGTCATTTTCAACCTCTCGATGAGGAAAGCTTGAAAATCCCACAAAGCTAAAGCTTCTAAAACTCAAAAACAATCTTAGTCGAATCTGAGGACCAAATAATCATTTTTGCACGTTTATTTTACCGTCTTGCATTTATTTTATCGCTGCTAGCATTTGAGAAATTGTTGTGATTGTGTGATGAGACTGGCAACTTACATGTTGATTGAATAATCTCTGCTTTATTTTCCTCATAATAAATTATCATTTTGCATCAATATGCATTCAAATAAACATGGAAGGTGACTTATCTAATCTAGAGCTTCGATATTATGGTCCAATGATGCAATCATCATCATTTACTATTTATTTCATCATTTAGAAATGCTTTATAATAATTCCTACTTGAGCATAAACTTTGTACATCATCATTTTAATCATTCATGATGCATCAATCATCTTCGTTATGCTTATATGTTGTCCGAGTGAATGAATAGATGGAATTGTACATAGTTGTGTTAACCTCTGTTTTGCAGGTGTATTCTAGATTAGGACTAGATTTACATTTCCACATTTTTTCTCTCTCATATGTATTTATTAGGAAAGCCTTGTAAATAACTATGCTGAATTTCTCGTACTTTTCATTATTATCAATGTGCTTGTGTGAATGCATATATTTCAACTATCATTATCGAAACTAGGGTGCTGCGGTAGCCATATATTGAGTATTAAAATGAGAAATAGTCAAAAAGTAGATGAGATCTTCTGGACTCAGAATCTCTGCTAGGGACGATACTCGTTGAGTGACCTGATGTCGTCCCTTTCATCTTTTCCTGGTTTTCTAAAAACCAGGTGGTGACTCCAAACACAAAGCGTCTCATATCCCCCTGAGACCAATCATTTTTCCCTATCCCATAAATGAAATGAATGCCCTATCCGGTAAAGTTGTCTTATCCCTTGGAATCCTTAAAATCACTCCATTTAAACAAAAAATGGAAAAAGGTCACTCACAGACTTCTATAACATGAATACCTGAAGAGGTAGTCGCACTACCAATATTCTTCTTCAGATCATCCATATAGAGCTTGCAACTTCTTTTCTAATGACTCGACTCATTACAGAAATGGCATGTTTCCTCCTTTGATGGTTTTGCTTTGGGTGTAGGTTTAGGCTTGGGCTTGGACTTTTGAAAGCCTTTAGAAGCCTTATTCTTGCCTTTACCCTTTCCCATCCTTTTCATACCTTTCCCTTTATTAACCATTATAACATCCTTGATAGTCTTGATGTTCTTCACAGTAGTCTTAAGCATCCCATGCAATTCAGAAATAGTTTTGTTCATGCCATACGTGTTATAGTTCATAACAAACCCATCATATGTTTCTAGTAAGGACTGGAGAATAATATCAATGGCCAATTCTTGCTTGATCTTAAGACTAAGCCTTTCAAGGTCTTCAAGATTCCCTTCATCTTGAGAACATAAGGAGCCATTGAACTACCAACAGTCAACTTGCAAGAATGCAATGCCTTTATGGTGCTAAACCTTTCAATTCTAGCTTTCTCTTGGAAGATTTCCTTAAGATGGCCAATTATGGTATAATCATCCATCTCCATTAGTTGCTTTTAGAGATTTGAATCCATGCATCCGAGCATGAGGTAAGTGATATCTATAGAATCATTAAAATGATTACTATTAGCATCCTTTTAAGCTCTAGGAGCATTAGCAGCTGGTTTATCAGGAATAGGTTGATCAAGGATATATTCCTTTCTTTCTTGTGTAAGAATAATTCTTAAGTTTCTATACCAGTCAAGAAAGTTAGTCCCATTAAGCTGATCCTTCTCAAGGATCGATCGTAGTGACAAATTAGATGTTGTGTTTGATGCCATTATCTACAACAAATATATATGCAGTGTATTTAGTATTTTATCAAGTTATTTTAATGAGGCATAATTATAAATCCCAAAACAATATATTCAAATTAATAACCTTGAAGTTAACTTATAAATTGTAGTAGGTCAAGATTCATAGTTCACCATACTCTAAGTGAGCTTTGGCTCATCGTCTAAAGATATGATTATTTAGGTAGTTAACTCTTACCAATTACATCTCATGTAACTCTTGAAAGGTATGGAATTTGACATCATATGTTAACAATTCTAATATTTTGTCTTTTGTATTAGCACATGTTATTTATCTAAGTTTAGAAGTAGTACATGTATAGTAATTTAGCAGTTACCTACTTTTCAAAGAGAACTCAGATTGTAATAATTATTTGGTGTTTAGAGTTGCTCTGAAGCCTAAAAATTATGGCAAGTTTAATCCTTTTACTGCATCTGTATAGCCAGCTGTCAACTAGTTGTGCCCGCTCATTAGCTAGGGGAGTGGGTGTGACAATTCTAGCCAAAGATAGTTGGGCACATGATGACGCTGAGTAGCCCAAGTGTATCTAATTGCTGGTCATACGCATGCGCAGAGCTGCCCCCAAAGTGCTAACCACCCGATTGTACGCCCGAAAGGCTCTATGTACAACCAAATGTTGTCCCAAAGACAGTTGCTAAATAATATTGCTAAGATAATAATATATATAAAGCTGAGATAAGACACTAGTCATCATGGTATAATCTAAAGGATATATACCACGAGTGTATAGATTTATTTATAAACTAAATTATTCATATATATCAACGTGAATATAGAATTTTACTTGCTGTCATTTATTGCTGAAATCATGCAAAAACAATAAAGATAATAATCATGAGTTTTGTTGAAATATTTGCTGAAACTAAATACAAAACATATATTACGGTAACTATTTACTAAGTTAAAAATATTGCTAATAAATATATTGCGACCTTATATTTGCTGAAAATAAATGTAAAATATACTCGCTAAAATAATTCACTGAATTGAAAATATAAATTAAATACTCTGCTACCATAAATTGCTTTAGCTACAACAATAATAAATATATAGCTATTTGTTCCCAATTTTCTTATAAAAACTAAACAATTTAATTAAGCTATAAAATATTAATAAGCTAGCAAAACTTATTTGTAAGAATATGTCAATTTATATAAAATAATGAACATAATAATTTTTATATCTATATACAATATAAATTTAAAACCTTGTTATATAATTAACCACTCACTTGTGATCGTAACAACAAAAGTTTAACTGGATGGACTCGGCTTATGCCCTACGATTGTGTTTGAGTCAATTCCTAATATAAAATTAATAAACATATATTAAAATTTTAAATTTTGTAGTTAAACTTCACTCAAATGACAAAAGAGGTTATAAAAAGAATATCTTAATCATATATATCTTTAAATTAATTCTTTAAAAAGTTTAGTGTATTAAACTTTAATCTCTTTACTCACTCATTATTTCATATATATTTTTATATTATTTATAATTTATTTTTATTATTATTTTATTTTCAATTATTTTATAAAATTCTTATTCAAAATTATAACCTTATTATTCCATTAATAAAATCAATTATAGTTTTTAAGACTCCTCCCGTATTGTTAACTAGATTAATTACTTTAAAATTATAGTTTTGGTAGTAACAATTCATCAAAGAGTCCAAGTTTACTGGTTAACATATCCCACTTAAGCTTCATCAATTAAACATCATGTGTAGAAGGTTTATGAGGTACAACATCATTTTCCATCAAAAGTTTCAATTTTTTTATGTCTTTATTTTCCATAGGCAAGAGGAACATGTTCAAGTAGGATTCAACACTCAAACACAAAAGGAACAAGATGAACTCATTCAAAATTTAATTGAATCTTTATTAACTTACCCAACTCAAAAACCACCTTTAAATCAATTAATCCATAAATTTTCTACTCCAAAGCACTACCTAAAGGTTTTACATGTTTAATTTGATTACACAAATATTCTTAAAGGCACTCTTACTCTTGTTCTTCCTTTGTCTCTAGCTTGATTATCTTCCAAGTCTCTCTTTTTCTCTTTAATCTTCACTTTAAACTCTCAACATAGCATTTTACATGCTAAAACTCACCATCCTCATTTCCTTTGTTGTTGGTAGCTCCTTCTACTCAATGTAAAACCTTGGTCCCTTCTCAAACTCTCTGTTTTTTTTCCAACTAAGTCATGCTCATCTTTATCTTCTAAGTGACAGCTCATAACTTTCCTTCCCATTCTTCCACTCAAGTCCCTGCGCTTCTTATGTTTTATTTATTTTGTAACATGATTTGATGTGAAGAAGACAGTTTAGCCACATCTTCATTCTTCCTTATCCTCATTCTTTCTTCATTTGACAGCTCATGCTTCTTCTTGAATTATTATTATTATTATTATATTGAAGAAGCTTAATCGTGAAGCTACCTAAGTCATGCTCAAGTTGTTTTAAGAATGACACCTATAATAATAATTATTATTATTATTATAATACTTGTAATAGACTATAGAGCTAGGGTATGACAATATGTCCTGGCTAAAAATCCCATCTAATTCCCTAGGTTCAAAACCATTTTGATAACCTAGTTAAGTCTAACCATATCAAAAGTTCAGATAGCACTATTATCTGACTTGCCTTCCTCGGATGATTTAATACACCATGCTTTGGCAGGCCCATATACAATAATCTAAGGCTTGACAAGTGTTGATTTTATGGGAGGCATTATAATGACTTAATATTGAATGAGGGTTCATCTTTGTTTACTTTATTTGGATATTATTATCTTGTAAACATACATTACATGCATATCATCTCATACATAACCTAATAATAAAGCAATAAAGTAAACTTTGACATGGCATGGCCCAAATCTAATTTGATCTTTGTAACCTAATATAAAGATCAATGGTCAATCCTAGGTAACAAGACTTCCACCATCTTGAGCATTTCACCTTGGATCTACACTTTGTGTTTGCACCTTGGATCTCCATCCTTGTCTCCTTTTGTGTCTCCATGTTGGGCCTTCATTTACATTACATTACAAGTTACAATCTATACTATTCTATTACTACTTAATAAAATAAAATTACAACAAATGAAAAAATGGCTCGCAGGTCGTATTTAATAAATTACAACCCATAAAAATTAATAACAAAAATCCAATCACATTAGTCTTAAAGGCCATGCCATGCACCATGCATTTTTACACTAAACACATAGAGCATAATAGATTAATTTTCATTAAAATTAATTATTATGATGAGAACAATTTATGTGGTGAATCAATTTGGCGGTCCTGCTCAAATCTGCACTTTGCAAATTTGTAGTTAAGCACAGTCGTGTGCCTTAATGTGCACTGATGAGTGTGAGAAATACATTATTTTTAGCATTCAATGTATTAGGATTAGATTTTATTGTAGTTGCATTTTTGTTTCTTTTGTTGCATTTTTGTTTAGTTTGAGTATATGTTGCATGATTTGTGTGTTTATTTATTTTTAGTATTACTTGGTTTATTTTTGGTTATTTTTGTGCATTTAGGTAGTCAAAGAACAGTAAAGGAAAGTTGCATGGGGTTTATGAACGTTCTTGATGAGTCAAAGGAGCAAGCAAAGGAGCATTTAAGGTTAATTGAAGAGAATTAAGGAGAAAATTGTGCACAGCCATGAGCCAAGTACACACGGCTGTGTGTCCTAATGGCGGCCAATCCGAACTTGAAGTTAATTGCTGATTTTAAGGGATATGATAGGGATTTCACAAGAAAGCAAATTAAGGTGCTTGAGGCTAGGGTTTTATATGTGGTAGCCTCCAAAAATAAAATAGTAAATTATTTTTCTAATTTTTACATTACATTTTTCTTATCATCATATTTGGAGAAAAAAAGACCAGTTCTTATTTTGGAGTTGATTTTGGAGATTGAGCATAGAGGATTGAAGAATAATAAGCCTTATATTTCAAAGGGGGTTTCTTCTAAACATTTGTTATTGTTTATTTCTATTTTAAATCAATGAGGGTGTTTATTTTCTTCTATTCTTCATCTTTGTCTCTTAAAATTAACATGAGTGGTTAAGTTCTTTGTTAGGGTTCTTATTTTAATTCAACCATATGAATATTGCAATTAAACCTAAGCCATTCATCTAAATCCTTTGGTTGTTGTTGAACTTAATGTCTTCATAGGATTGATCACCCTTTGACTAAAATTACACAATGAAACTTGATCAAGATATAGGTTGCATTGGATACAAATAATAACCTATTAGGTGCTTTCTTAGTTGAGAGACATTAAAGCAACTACTATTGATTAAGGGTTGGTGCTTTAAACTGGGTTAATCGAATAGTTAGTAAGTGAGAGCTGTAAATCTAAGATGTCAACCTACTTGGTTAATTGTAGGGTTATCTGAGAGGAAAGCCTATGATTCTTTAGATACCTTCAAATTCGATTAAGGTTAGGCTTGGTTTAGGTGTTAATTGATCTTAAGAAGAGGTTGAATTGGTAATAAGAACCCTAACTCTTTAAATTGATTGTTATTTAATTCAAATTTCTTCTGTTTAATTTTAGTTTAATTCATAATACCCTTTTTCATTGTTTAAACAAATAAACACAATTAGTATTACAATACTCAATTTGTAATCTCTGTGGGAAAATATTTGTTTACTACTTGTACGATTCCGTATACTTGCGGATAAGCATTCAAGTTTTTGGCGCCATCGCTAGGGATTGCCAGAATTGATATTATTGAGAATTTTGTGTTTTTGATTTAGACTTTCTTTTATTTTGCGAGGTGATTTTGTTTATGGTTTTGCAGGAACTTATGTTAGTGTATGCACACAACACGTGGAGCAACTAGACAAGGAGTCTAGTTAATACCACTTGATTTAAGGCTTGAAAGAACCATTCATAGAAGGAGGAGACAGAATACAAACATAATAAATGAAAGGGAAAAAGTAAGAGACCCACATGCAGAAGATCGTATAACATAAAATGGGCAGAATAGGCAGAATGGTCAAAGAACTATGAGGGACTTTATGAGTCCTAATGTCTAAGGTGATCAAACTTCGATTATGAGGCTAGCGGTAGCAATAAATAATTTTGAAATTAAACTTGCCATGATCCAGATGATCCAAAACTCACAGTTCAGTGGATTGCCATATGAGGATCCAATTGGTCACACAACCCAATTTTTGGAGTATTATTCAACCTTCAAGATGAATGAAGTACAACCTAAAGCAATTCGGCTTATCCTCTTTCCATTTTTTTTGATGGATAGAGCTAAGAGGTGGTTCACTAGTTTGCCATCCAACTGCATAAATACATGACAAGAGCTTTACACAGCTTTCTTCAACAAGTACTTTCCACTGGCCAAAGTACTCAAAATCAGAAATGAGATCAACTTTTTTATCAAAGAGAGGATGAATGGTTCTATGAATGATGGGATAGGTTCAAGGATCTTCAGAGACAGTGTCCACCACAGTTGATTGCATCATGGTATTTGGTGCAATCTTTCTATAGAGTTAACCCTACAGTCAGAGTGAACATAGATGCCTCAGTTGGAGGAACTATCATGTCCAAGACTCCTGAAGATGCCTTGGAGCTTTTTGAAGAAGTGGCTAATACCCAAAGCCTATGGTCTAATGAGAGGACTATTCCAAAGAGAGGGGGAGTATCAGTGGTTATCTATTCTATCGAGTTGTTAGGCTGTTATATTGTCCTTATTAGTCTATTATATTATTCTTATCGTCAGTTATAAACTCATGTGTACTGTGTTGAATTTATATGAAACTGGTATAACGAATACAAATCAATTACTTCGGACTACAATTGCTTCTTTAACTTTGTATCAAAGCCTGCACCGAAATGGCCTCTCAAAATTTCTTATCTTCTTCTTCTTCTTCTTCTATCACAGTCACAAATTCCTCCACTTCTTCTCCCTTTCTTCTCCCTTTCTTCATTCAGCAACCCTTACTAGCCCTTCTACTTATATTCAGCATAACTTCTCTATCAAACTTACTTTAAAAAATTATATTCCTTTGAAATTGCAGTTTACTCCCCTCTTCAATTATTATAATCTTCATAGTATTGCTAATGGTACTGAACATCCACCTACCAAGGAAATTATTGATGCTTCCATAAATCAACCTATGGTTAATCCTAAATATACCATTTGGTTTAACAAAGACCAACTTCTGTTTTCATGGTTACTCTCTTCAATAACTGAGGAAATTTATCCTTAACTGATTGGTCTTAATTCATTTTCAGAAGTATGGAGAGCTCTTGCCACAACCTATGGAGTAGTCAGCCATGCCCAATGCACCCAACTCCATATTGAGCTCCACAATTTATCAGGAAATGATAAATCTATTTCTTAGTTTTTCTATGAAGCAAAAGCGATTGTCTATTCCCTTACTCTAGCTGGACTAAGCATCACATCCTCAAAATTTAATGCAATAATATTTTGAAAGCTTAGGTCTGAATACAATATGATAATCGGTGCCTTGCAACAATGCAGTGACTCCATCTCTTTTAATGAATTACACGGGCAACTTGTTGCCTATGAACTCTTGTTGACATCACAACAACCTCAGGTACCTTCGGTTCATCTTTCCCAATGTTCTTTCAACCCGATGGGATGAAGGGCTTTTTTTAATTTTAACCGATCTATTCAACGAGGTGATCGTCATGAATTTACTTCTACAATGTGCCAAATTTGTGGCCTTATAAATCATACGACCCTTACATGTCACCGTCGATACCAAGGCAAGAATGATATGACTCATTACACTCAAACTCCTCCCTTTCCTAACCGAAATTACTCAACTTCTTATAGAATTTTAGAAAGCAAAAACTATCACCCGCTCATCCATAGAGTCTGAGTTTAAGGTGGTAGCTGATGTCAATGTAGAATTAAAATGGCTTCATTCATTGTCTATTGCATGAACTTGGTATTTATTCATATGTTTCGCCACACATTTGGTGTGACAACATTGGTGCATGCTTCTTGTCCACAAATCCCATTTTTTAGGTGCATACTCGCCATATGAAAGTTGACTTCCACTTTGTCCACAACTAGGTACTTCTAAAATAACTCTCGGTCTCTGCCTTATCATCTGCTGATCAAGTCGCAGACATTATGACAAAACCACTATCAACTTCTTTGTTTGGCCATTTTGCGTCCAAGCTTTGGTTACACTCTCAGTCACCATTAGCTTGAGGGGGTGTATCAGTGGTTATCTATTCTCTTTAGTTGTTAGGTTGTTATATTGTCCTTATTGGACTGTTATGTTATTCTTATCATCAGTTGTAAACTTATGTGTATTGTGTTGTATTTATATGAAACTTGTATAATGAATAAAAATCAATTACTTTGGACTGCAATTACTTCTCTGATTGGGAGCAATTAAAGTTGATAGATTGACAATGTTAAATGTAAAGTTGGATGCTCTATCCTAGAGGATGGACAAGATGAGTGTTAATGCATTTCTATCTTGTTTATTTCTTGTGAATTATGCCAGGGTGGTCATCCAACTATTGAATGTTAAATGATGCAAGGACTGTCCATGGAGAATGTGAACTATGTGAACAACTTTAAAGGGCAGCAGAATCAAGTAGATGGCAACACCTATAATCCAAGTTAGAGAAATCATCATAATTTCTCCTAGAACAATCAAGAAATAACTAGTGGAGGCCACAAGTACCATGGGTTTTAGAGGCAAAATACACAACATCACCTATCTAATTTTCAGCACGAAAAAAGGTTCATCTCCAAGGACTTCTTTAGAGAGCCAGTTGGAGAAGTTCATGGATGTAATGTAATATTCACAAAAATGAACCAACAAGATAAGGCCACAGAGAGGTTGGAAAATATATTTGAGCAGATGTACCAAGACACTCAACTCATGTTCAAGAATCATTCTTCTTCTATCCATAATTTAGAAGTGCTAATAGAGCAAATGGAAAATTCTCTGTCAATGAGGAATCAGGGTTCTTTGCCAAGTAACACTGAAAAGAATCCAAAAAAGCAGTTGAAGGCTATTACCTTGAGGAGTGGAACAAAAATTTAACCCCCAAAAGTAACTATGGAATATGAGAAAGAAAAGAAGAAGAAAGAGGAGAAAGAACAAGAAGATGAATGGGTTGAGGTGTAAGAAGAGAAGGAACAAGAAGAAGGAGGCAAGAATAAGGAGCAACTTATTAAGAGATTAAAACCACCACCTATGAAGCCTTATGTACCTCTAGTTCCTTATCCCCAAAGGTTAAAGAAATAAGAGCATGATCATCAGTATGCAAAATTTTTAGAGAGGTTTAAGGCACTCTACATCAACATGCCTCTTGGGGAATGCCTTTCCCAAATGCCAAAGTATGCCAAGTTTCTGAAGGAGCTGATTTCCAATAAAAAGAAGTTGTAGGAGTATGAGACAATCACACTCACAAAGGAGTATAGTGCAATCATGTCACACCCGTACTCTACTATAAGTACATTTGCATACATATTGCATTGCATTTATGTATATATTGGTTGAGTTTAAGAATAAGTTAGTAAATATATAGTTAGACTAGTGTATTGGGTTAAGCTGTGATTTGTACTCGATCAAAGAGCAAGAATTTTTGAATTTTGATGTAACTCAAAATTAGTAAAATTATGAGAATAAAAGGGATTAGGATTAAAAATATAGTTAAGAGTGAGATTTAAAAAGTTTAGGATGATTTGGACTCAATTGAACAAATGAATGTGCTTAAATGCACAATCGAAAGCTTGAGGTTTAATAGAGGAGATAAACATTTCATTAAGGTTTAAAATGGATATTTTACCTTTGATATATCCAAAATTGGTCTGGAATCTTCTTTATTTTCGTGGACTTGTGGGTAGCCTTAGCTATTAAGAAAAGAGAAAGAAAAGAAAGTAGAGAGAATTCTGATTTCTGAAATTTTAGTTGATCTTTTGCAAGCTAAATCAAGAATTATAAAGCAATTTCAGGCTGGAATTATCATCCTTAAAGGCTGTATTGATCCATTTGGTAAGTGATTTACTTGTTTTGGTTGAT
>CATIWM010002444.1:0-27513 GCA_949671775.1 Mallotus repandus | reverse complement strand
GCTTTCTGCCAAGAAGATTGGTCCAATGGAGGTGATTGAAAAGATAAATCCTAATGCGTATCGCTTGAAGCTGCCAAGTCATGTTCGTACTGCAGATGTGTTTAATGTGAAGCATCTCATTCCTTTCACTGGTGATTCTTCTGATGATGACGCTGTGCCAAATTCACGGTCAAATTTTCTGTCACCAGGGGAGAATGATGCGGTCCAAGAGCAAGCTTTGGAGTTCTTAGACAAATTGGACAAAGTTCGGTAGTGGCAGTTTCATAAATAAAGTGAAGTTTTGAGTGTCGAATTTCAGTGTTTTCGGTGGCTATTTTGGGTGGAAATGGGCCACTGATTCAAATACACTAGCTTTGCTTATGATATCCTTTGAATTTTGGCCAATTTCGCACGTTTGGGCCTTCTAAACGCTATTTTTCTATTTTAGTGATTTTTCCTATTTTTATTAGGAGTTATTTAGGGTTTAGTTTTGGTATATAAGCTTATTTACGCCTTGTTTTGTGGACAGCTTTGATTTTTAATAAATTACAAACTTTGTTTTTCCCAAATTCCCTAGAAGTCGATAGAATCAATAGGGGTTTGAAGATTGCATATCGGTATTCTTGAGAATCAATGATTTTTGCAATTATTTACCTTCCGCTACATCATTAACAAAAATACATAGAAATGAAATTAACTATTAAGGGAGTTAACTATTAAATTTAATGTTTTAGAGTTTGCCAAACAAGATTAAAGGGGGTTAAAGCAATACAAGAGTAACATTTAATTTCCTTTAACCTCAATGCAAACACACTCTTAAGTATAATGATTTCTAACTAAAATAATTTTTTTAAAACTTTCTATGGAAATATGAATCTTATAAAATAAATAAAAAATAATGGAAATAAAAATAAATAATATAAAATTAATAGATACTGAATAAATAAATAGATTAAAGTTTATTGCAATTAATTTCATAAAGAATCTATATATATATATATACACACGTTAAAATTCCCCAAATTATTTAGTAATGTTAGGTAGAATGCACTAGTCTTGGAAGCTATGATTTCAAACATAAATTCAAGTGAGTTGGATAAGTGTACCCGACTTGGACAAATGATAAGTCTCCATACAAGATTTATCACTTGCCCTTACAAAGTGGGGTTATTATTTTCTATATCTGTAACTGTAATTATCATGGCCCTTTACTAAAACAACATTTTTTTTTAATTCAGTAAAAAAATACTCAAGTAACTATTTTTTAGTTAACTAAAAAAAATTGTAACTCATTTTTAAAGATATCTTGAAGTATAAAATTTGATTTTTGCCATTGTAAATTTAAAAGAAAAAATTTCTGCTATTTTACAGTCCATTAAAGTTTAAATCATATGTTTTATTAAATAGAAAAACACATTTTTTTTTAAATTTATACACGTCAAGTTTCTATACTCTGCTAAAGCTCCTACTTACATCGCCCATCTGATGGCTTTTGAACAAATGAATGGCCCTATATAGAGCCATTTCAGACTTCTCTTCCTTTGAGCCACAATACACTTGAATTAATTACTCAAGTTTATCATCAAGGACATATTTAGCAGGATATTAAGTGGATAGCTTCGAGAAAGTAACAAAGTAAGGGTGCAACGAGGTTTGGATTTCACAAGGGAAGTGATTTTCAAGAAGAAGTTGAAAAAATACAGAAGTGAATCAACATAAGATTACTTACCCAAATGCTCGTGAGTTTTAATCAACTTGAATTTAGTGAGGAAAAGATGGATATATATGAGAAGATTGAAGTTGATATGAAGCTGAAAGGGACCTGAACTGTTGCTAAGTACCTAAGCCAAGATGAGGTAATTTGATGGCTGTGGATTTACAGCTATGAACATTCTTCTCTATCTTTAAGTTTCTGCGTTATCTTTGTGAAGAAAATACAGAATTCTATAGCTGCCACCTGCTGAGTCATGCCCTTAGTTGTTTCTCCTTCAATTCACAGCTCATACTTCCTACTCCTTATCTAAATTTTTCGTCCCTTTAGTCCCTAACCTTCTTTCCATTCATTCTTTAATATTTTTATTCAGAATTATCTACACTTTTATTTTATTTTATGACAGTATCATGGATTGCCATGGGTTCCATTTCCACATCCCATCAATTGCACTTCGTCTTGTTTCCTTTCATGGCCCAAGGCCACATGATTCCTATGGTAGACATAGCCAAATTGTTAGCTCACCGTGGAATGATAGTCACAATGTTCGGGTTATTTATCAATTTATGGTAAAAAAAATAATTTTTTATTTTATGGTATTTGTAAATTTTTTTTCCTCTTTTATAGTAAATGTTGAAATAATTTTCTTATTTAAGGTATTTCTGACTGAAGTGTAGATAAAAAAAAATATATTAACCATATCATAACTGTCAGTGGCTGAAAGGATACACCGCCACTGATTCAGCCACTGAGAGCCGCGATATGAATATAATTTTTTTTTTTAATTTTTCTTTGCATGGACAAAAAAATGGTCCCAGCAGGACATGATGGCCACATGATGTGACCATTACTTATATAGTACTTGTATATCGTTTAATAGTTTAGGAATGATTGTTAGCTTTTTAATATTATAATTAGTCACTAATTATTAGATAATGATTATGTTGATTTTATAATCATTGTCTGTCACTTATCATTGTGTAAGTATTGTTAATAACAATAATAATTGCTTTTTTTTATTAATATTTTTTAATTATTTGCATTTAAATATTTTATATAATATAAATAATTTAAAATAATAATAAATAGACAGGTTTAAATATTGAAATTATATACGGTTTATAATTAATTTTTATAAATAATAATAAAAGTGCAGAATATATGGATATAGTTAATTAAAAATATTAAAAATGTATTACTTAGTAATTAATTTATTAAAAATAGTTAATTTAAATAATTTATTAAATATTATTATTTTTAAAATGTTTGTTGTTGTTGTTAAATAATAATATATAATAATAATAATAATAATAATAATTAATTTCTAATATTAATATTATTTTAATTTAATATATTATTATATTTTTAATTTTTTGGGCCATCCGGGCCATCTCAATTTTTTATGTCCACACAAATAATAATAATAATGTTATAATCATTATAATATTAAAATAAAAAATAAAAAATAAAAAATAAAAAATTAATCACAATTTTGATCATACAAAATTATTTTTGTTGGCCATGCAAAGTTTGAATCAGGTTGGCCATGCAAAATAAAAAAAAAATAATGGGCGACTAATTAATTGATCATAATCATAAAATTATTTTTATTAGTCACTCATTATTATTATTATTATTATTATTTAAAATTATTATTTAACATTTTATGGTAAAAAATAAAATTATTTATTTTTCATGCAAATTGTTTTCCATGTTGGCCATGGAAAATTCATTGCAAATTGTGTGGCCAATAATGCTCATGCATTGTGGCTTGTGAATATTATAGTATTTCGTGTATTGAATAATGAGTTTACAATACGTATATAATACATGAAGAGATAGAGTTGTGTACAATCTCTATAATACTATAACAACTATAACTATATAGGAAGATAAGATAATAGTTACTAACACCCCTCCCTGGAAGTCGAGGACCATCACAAAGAATTAGATTGGCACACAATTGTTGAACTCATATGATGGACAAGGGCTTGGTAAACAAACCTGCTAGCTGCTGATGGGTAGGAAGAAACCGAACCTCAATAGATCCATTTGCAACTTACTCTCTGACAAAGTGAAAGTCTAACTTAATGTGTTTAGTACGGGCATGAAAAATAGGATTGGAAGTGAAATTGCACTTATATTATCACAATGAAGCACCATTTTGGAACATGGAAAGCCAAGTTCATTTAGAAGGGACTGAAGCTAAATAAGTTTAGCAGTTGCATGTGCTATGGCTTTATACTCACTTTCTATGGATGACCTTGCTATAGTAGGCTACTTCTTTGCCATCCAAGAGATAAAGGAGGTACCAAGAAAAATACCATATCCACTAGTACATCAAATATCATTAACATCACCACCCCAATCACTATCCGTGTAACAAGAGAGATCAAGTGTGGAATTGTGAGAGAAGAATAATCCCTTAGATTCTGTACCCTGAAGAAACCTTAATAGGCATTTGAGAGCTATCCAATGATCTTGGCTAGGAGAGTTCATGAATCGACATAACTTGTTGACGATGTAAACTATGTCTAGTCTAGTAATTGTGATGTATTATGAAGCCCCGACAAAGCACCTATAGTCTTCAAGTTGTGGAATTGGCTTGCCAAGATTTTTGGTAAGTGGTGGCTTGGTAGCAATGGGAGTGAAACACGACAATTTGAATCAGTCATGCCTGTGCGATCTAGAAGGTCACATATATATTTATGCTATGAAACCACAATTCCATTAGATTGACGGTGAACTTCGAGACCTAGAAAATAATGGAGATCACCAAGATCACGAATTGGAAATTCATGTTTGGGCTTGGTAATCATATCAGAAACAAGATCAAGATTAGTGCCGGTGACAATTAAATCATCCACATAGACTAGAAGAAAAATAATATCAACCCCCTTTCGATAAATAAATAAAGAATGATCACTTTTGGATGCCACAAAATTTAAAGTGAACAAGTATGAACTCAAGCGATGAAACTATGCTTGTGGGGCTTATTTGAGACCATATAGTGATTTCTGAAGTTTGTAAACATAGTTAGGATGAGAAGAATCAATAAAACCTAGAGGTTGAGCCATATATATTATTTTTGAAAGATGACCATGGAGAAAGGCATTGGATACATCCAATTGTCTAATTGACCATGGTTTTATAATGGCGATGGCAAGAATGGTTCTGATAGTTGTTGCTTTAATGACTGGACTGAAGGTGTCCTTATAGTCTAAACTAGACTACTGGGTAAAATCTTGAGCCACTAGTCTTGCCTTATAGCATTCAATGCTGTCATTTGGCATTCTTTTGATGCGATAAATCCACTTGCTACCTACAATATTCGCATTAGAAGGTTTTGGAACCAAAGTCTAAGTAGAGTTAGCCAAGAGAGCATTAATTTCTTTAGACATTGCATTATTCCACATTTGATGTTTAGAGGCTTGAAGAAAGGTGTGTGGTTAGGTGTCAAGAAAATTTGGTTTGGTTGTGTTAGTAATGGCTAGGTGGGCATGGCGTTTAGCAAGTGTGGAAGGATGAAGATTCATAGGATGTGTTCGATTTTCAGTGGCAGTGGAGATGGGATAAGCACTTAGGTCAACCACTAAATTTATATCATATGAGGAAGGAGGATTGGATTGGATAGCCGAGTTCATGGTAGTTGCTAAGTGTTGCTCTCAAAACTCGCAAGCGTACGAGTCGCGATTGTAGCATATAAGATATCGTTCCCACGAAGACTGTATATCGACTACCAATTATTTTTACCTATAACTTAGCTAGCAAACCGAGTAAAAAAAGTTGAGTAATTATAAAATATAAATAACAACAAAATAAACTAAACTGAAATAAGATATTTAATGCTTAGAATCTAGGTTTAGTTTCATTATTCCATTCTAGTCTTGAACACATTATCAAACAAATAGTCTTTGAAATTCAGTTAAGGGTAATTGCTCTATATTACCTAAAGACTCTCTCAAGTTCAATTAAGCATGCTCATTAAGTTAATCCTAGCTCATTAAGACTTTTAGCAATTAATTTGTCACTGTGATTAAACTGTCGTGACTCCCCGAAGAGCTCGCCTACTCTCGTGGTCGAGTGATATAAATCTAAGTGTTCCTAAGCTACTAAATTCTACTAACTCTCGTTGGTGAATTTATCCATAAACAAGCAATCAAACAGGCCTAGAATGATAACTAGATAATATTGCAACACAAAGAATTAACTGAAATTCAAATCAAATAAAATTATTTGTGTTCAATTCATATAGTGGAATAGCTGCTCCCAACCGAGATTCTAAAAGAGAATTAGCCATGCATGGCTATGGAGAAATCCATAAACATGATATATAGAAAAATAGAAAGATGAAATAAAAAATAAAGTTGTTTAATAATTGTGAATCTTTCTTCAGCCGTCCCCTATGTATCTTGCCTCCTTGTCTCCCCTTCAAAAAGTGTTTTAATTTCCTTTATATAGAACTAGGGTTAGAAAGAGTCCTCTTTGGTCTCAAATCTTCTTAATTTGCAAAACAGAAGAATTCCTAATCCTCACACGGCTTGGAATTGGCAAAGACAATCGGTGACAAAGCTAGGTGACATCCAAAATGTGATTGGCTCTGGATGGCTCAAATATGGCTTACAATTGGCTTGAACGTGGCTTTACACATAATTTGGAAGCTTTGACAATTTAACTCTACATTCCTCATTTGCTCTTTAATTAACCGGGTCCACCTACACTCAAAAAATAAACATTAATTAAAAACTAAATAAGTCTTCCTAAATAGACAAATAATAATAAAAATCCTAATCAAATACTAATTACTAAACAAACTCCTAATTAGACCCAAAAACTATTTAAATTAAATTATTTCCTATTTAAAATTTATTAAAATTCAACTCTAAGACACATAAATAATACGCACATAAGTTGCCTATAGATGTGTGTAGCAGAAGTGGGAATGGGAGCTTTCGGTTGTCTTTACTGAGGTAGATGGTAGGTTTAATAATAATGATTTGAAAAGGGAATATATGTACATTGTATGGAGGAGAAAAATTTTGTATTGGTGTAAGGTTAGATTTTTCCATTCATAATGAAGATGGAGAATAAGAAGATGAGAAGGAGGAGGGAAAGGAGAAGTTGGGAGAGAAAAGAAATACAGGGAAAATGATGGCAACTGCAGCTCTTTTGTAGGAGGTTATGGCCAGCACTTCTCAACTTCAGTATTAGCAAGCTTAAACCCAGCTCCAAGTCAGCAACCTCCAAGGTTTTTGAGAATCAAAGCCAACTCCAATACTATACGCGAAAACAGGACTGCTCACCATGCCTATATCAGAAAGAAGGTTGAAGGAACTCCAGAGAGGCCAAGGTTGTGCATCTTCCATTCCAACAAGCATCTCTATGTATAGGTGATTGATGACTCAAATATGCACACACTTACTTCAACTTTGACAATACAGAAACCTATCTCAGAGGAGTTTGACTATAATTATGGTCCTATTTTGGAAGTAGTAAAGAAGATTGGTGAAGCCATTACAAAATCCTGTCTAGAGAAAGGTATAACTAACGTGGCATTTGATTGAGGATGATACCCATATCATGGACGTATAGAAGCTTTAGCTGATGTAGCTCGGGAACATTGTCTTCAATTTTAAGATTTAGTTGGCTAGTTATCATGAATACTAATTTCCTTTTGAGTTAGCTTTGGTGCCGAAAGATGCATCTATCCATAGCTAGGACTATTTGTACTTGTGTTTAAGAATGTAATATGGAGAATAAGAAGATGATGAAGAAAGAAAGTTATACAGTTAGAGTAGGCCTTTTTAAAAGTTGTTGAGGTACAAATCCTTATGTTTAATTTTGCCTCTTAAAATTTTCCATTTGATTTTGATTTTTTGATAGTTGGAATCATTTTTTAGAAAAAGAATCCTTTTAATTAAGAAACCCTAAATCCTAATTTATTTTGCTCTATGTTTGTTTCTCCTTTTCTAACATAGCTTCAGGGTTATTTTTATAAAATCAACTTTCATGTGTATATGGCATATGACATGGAGGCTTATTTGGCTTCTTGTGGTCCCACATCACCTTTTTAGTCTTGCCACATATGCTTAAACTGGTCGGAAGCACATGCATAACATGTTTTTTTTTTTAGTTGAGACACCCAATTGAATAAAAAAAAAGTTTAGACACTCACTTGTCAAAATTTAAAAAGTTCAGACACCATTGGTGCAATTATTCCTATATTAAAGGTTCTCTCTTTTAATGTACCTAAGAACTAGGACATTTCTTGAAAGGAAAAGCCATAAAAATAAGTAAAAATAAAAAAGGCCTACCCAATTTGATTCATTATTATTTCCCTAGGTGTCAATGTGTTTTATATATATAAATATAGTTACATTATATCCACCAAAATATACACATTTGTCTTAGCCTCGTATAAATTGCTTAATTATTATACTTTAGTGCATTTGCATTTAGAAATGGTGCATAAATATTTAGATATGATTATTAGGGAATTCTCATTAATTCCAGGTGTATTACACCTAATGACTCACATATATATGTATCACATTATTATTTATTTAAAGCACTTTGCATATGTATCACAAATCTAACCATCAGATATAATACACTCAAAATAGACAAGCTTCCATGTTTATTTTGTAACTAATTACCATCATCCCTAATCTCTTTTGACCCTCTTTTATTAACTCAGAATTGATAGAAAGAGAAGATTAATTGTATTCATTACTCATCATTATACATATATATAGTAGTATAGATATATGATAGACTTACAAAATAACCAATATGACAACATGATAACCAATTCTAATAACAAGAAGTGGTTTGGTTAATTCTAGCTCTAATACACCACCACCCCCCCCCCCTTTATATAAGTTGAGCACTATGAAAAAGATAATATTCTGGATGCTGTTGAATGGAATTCTGGATAATGGCTTCGTCATTATGTCTACGAGTTGATAGACAGACGAGATGGAGGCTACTTTCAACCTATTTGCTGATACTTGTTCTCGTACAAAGTGGAAGTCAACTTTCACATGCCTCGTGTGAGCTTGAATTACTGCATTGGTAGAGATAAAGACTGCCCCTAAGTTGTCACACCAAATTTGAGGAATTGATGTGGTATGCATGCCCAACTCAAGCAAAAGCCTTGTCAACCATCGCAATTCAATAAAAACATTTATGATTGCATTAAATTCTGATTCAGTTGAACTTCTTGCCACTGTAGCTTGCTTTTTTTATGTCCAACCAATAAGATTATCTCCCATATAAATGAGAAACCCACTAGTAGAGTGCCGGTCATCCAAATTGCTAGCCTAGTCGACATCAATAAATACCATTTAATTAAAATTAGAGGTTTTAGAAATTAATAAACCAATTTCAATCGTGCCTTGTAGATATCAAAGTAACCTCTTCATGGCTTGATAGTGTTATTAAGTCAGACAATGCATGAACTAAGTGAGCTTATTAACTGCAAAAGATAAATTTGGTCTTGAGAATCTTAAATATTGCAAGGAACCACAGCATTGTTGAAACCATGTAGCTTCAATGGCAGAGAGCAAATCGAAATCATTTTTGGACAACTTTAAATTATAAACCATCAATGTTAAAATTGGTTTGCAATTCATCATTCCTATGGTTTGCAACAAACCCTTGATGTATTTTCTTTGAGTTAACAGAATACCTTAGCGATGTGGAAAAACCTCGATGCCTAAAAAATAACTCAATGGTCCAAAATCACATAAGGGGAAGGTAGCAGATAATTGGGAAATCACTGATTGCATGAAATCAGAGTTGTTGCTTGTAACTATTATGTCATCAACATAAACAAGAAGAAAACATGTGAGAGAGTTATGTTGATAAATAAATAGTGAAGAATCAGCATGAGAACCCCGAAAATTGATAGAAAGAAAAGAAGTATTGAGCCTTTGCAACCATGCTCTCGATGCTTGTTTGAGCCCATATAGTGATTTTTTCAGTTTGCAAACATAATTAGGCAAGTTTTTATCAATGAAACCTTGTGTTTGTCTCATGTAAACTGTCTCATTCAAATCACCATGTAATAAAGCATTACTAATATCAAGTTGTTTGATTGTCTAACCCCGAGATACTACTATAAAAAGAACTGCTCGAATTGTTGTTGGCTTTACTACTGGACTGAAGGTTTGATAATAATTGAGTCCATGTTCGTGTGTGTAGCCTTTAGCTACAAGACGAGCTTTGAATCTCTCTATGTGACCATTAGTATGTCATTTGAAGGTGGTGGAACAAGTTCCCAAGTGTTTATTCGGTATAAGGTTGTATCTCAGTGAAGCATGGCATCTCGCCATGATTGGTGTTTAACGGCTTAAGAGAAAGAACTTGGTTGAATTTATGGAAGATGTGGGCAAGATGAGCAAATTTGTGGGTTCGGTTTAAGGTTAAAGGTCTTAATTATATTGGATGTTGGTAGGGTGGATTTTCAGGTTGGGATGGGACTAGACTGGCATCGGGTTGAGGCAGTTCAATGAATAAGTTGATGTTCTTAGCATCAAAAATCCATTAGGTGGTTGTTGGTGAAGATGTGCGTGAAGAGGATATATTTAGAGAGTGATTTGGTTGAGTATAGGAATCATATATACATGGAAATAAGGTTTGAGTAGAAAAAGATAAGGATGGAGACGAGTGAAGGATAGAAGTATTAGAAGTTATACCTGAGTTAAAGTCCTTAGAACTTGCGAATTGGGACACTTACAATTGTAGCCGTAACCAAGGTTGTTAAGGAACCGAAGGACTGGAAGTGAGAGTGGCAGGTTGAATGACATATTTGAATGGGAAGGAATTTTCATTTGACTTGACATGTCATGCCATATAAATGCGACCAGTATCTTTATCTAGGCACTGTAACCATGGTAATGAGCTAAATAACCTAAAAAAATGCACTCTTTGTTGCGAAAGGAAAATTTATATTCATTATATGGTCTAAATAAGTGATATTTAGCTCAACCAAAGACACAAAAAAAAAATTAAAATTAGGAGGTTATGGTGAAGTAACTGGAAAGGAATATTATTTGATAAAGATGTAATGGGCATGCGGTTAATTAAATATGTGGTTGTGTCAAAGGCAAATTGCTAATATTTAAAAGGTGCTCCACAATGACCAAGTAGAGTTAGGCCAATATCAACAATGTGTCTGATTTTCCTTTCAGCTATACCATTTTTTTCATAGGTATGTGGACATGCCAATTTATGTAAAATTCCAGTATTTTTAAAATGAGTGAATAAATGTCAATACTCTCCACCCCAATTAGAGTTGAAAGATATAATGGAAGTATTAAATTAATTTTCAACTACATTTTAGAATTGCAAAAAAAAAGTAAGGACATCACTTTTATTTTTAATTGGAAACAACCATGTGAACAAAGAAAAATCATCAATAAAAAGAACAAAATACTTATCACTGGTGGACGAACTAATTGGAGCTAGACTCCAGACATCTAAATGGACTAATTCTAAAGGCTTAAAACTTCTATTATTTGTAGATGGTAAAGATGACTGATGCAATTTTCCTAAGCAACATGCATGACAACTAGTTGAAGAAGAATACTTGGTGGAACACGGCAATTGGAATTGGAGAAGAAGGTGGTGAACAACATTATAGTTTGGATGTCCCATACTTGCATACTAAAGCTCTAAATTTGCCAAAAAAAAATAGACATAGCAAGAGAATGGTTGCACTTTGACTGCAGCTTATAAAGTCCCAATTCACTCGTTCCTCGGAGCAGTGTTTATTTGGTCTGGCAATCCTTAACAAAAAAATGGTCATGATGAAACTTAAAAACAATAATTATTGTCAATGCATAATTTTTTAACTGAAAGCAAGGGTCTAGTGATCTTGGGAACATGCAAAATCTTGTAAAGAGAGAGTGATTTCTTACCATGGAAATTAATCTCACCCGAACCAACATGAGAGATAAATAAACCATGGTCGTTACCAACAACTTTTTCATTACCTTTGTACCCATCAGCTATTTGCAAGGATACAATGTCAGGAGTGATGTGGTGGCTAGCTCCGGCATCCAGATACCACTCTGTAATAGAAGATTAGTTGGGTGGTTGTCTAAGCAACGAGACATGAGCTTGAGGGAAGAAAGAATGATTCTGCTAGTTTGGCTTTCATGAACTCGTCCAGTTGTGCGGGTTTGAAAGCTTTGATCAAATCTCTGGTGGCAATCAATGGCTATATGATTTGTATACCTATAAATCTGACATGAAGGTTGAGAGCTGCTACGGAATGAATTATTATAGCAATTATAACATCCCCATCTACCTCTTCTACGGTGGTTATGATTAGAAGAAGCTCGAGTTCAATGATCGGTGAAACTGGTCGTATGAGCTACATTTATTGTTGGTAACGAAGGTTGCTGGGATTTAAGGAGGAGCTTGTAAGAGATGAGCTGACCATCAAGGTCATTAAACGAGGTTCAGTTCAGCTCATTGTTAAGTGCACCAACGACACCATTATAATCAACATCCAATGCTTTAAACACAATTGCATTAAATTCTGCTTATGAGAGTGGTTGACCAGCCATTGCAAGAGAGTCTGCCAAATTTTTAGCTTGAATCAAGTAAGCAAAAATATATTTTTCATCTTTTTTTAAGTTATGGAGTTCGATGCAAAGCTAGGTTCTTTAAGCATTGCTCATTACACCGAAGGCAATCTCCAAGGCTTTCCAAACATCAATGGCTGAGTTGAGTCCGATTAAATGGGGATAGACCTCTTCGAAGATGGAGGATAGCAACCAAGAAAAGAGGAGTTGGTCCTTGATAAACCATTGATTATATGCCGGATTGGGTTCAAGGGCAGAAGTAGTTTGGTTTTGAATTTCCTTTGAAGGTTGGGGTTCTATGCCATCAAGAATGCTATGCAAATTATAGAAATTTAATAAGGTTGGAATTAAAGTTTCCATGGAATATAGTTTTTGGAATTCAATTTTATGGAGAAAGATTGTTGAAGGTGTGAGGGTGTAGACTTATAAAATAACCAATATAACAACATGATAACCAATTTTAATAACAAGAAGTGGTTTGGTTAATTCTATCTCTAATATATTATATAAAAGTATTCACTTGACAAATTTTATTGCATTCCTATTAAAAAAATTGCACTTTTAAAGATTATATTAAAAAATAGATTTTTTTCATCATTTACTATTTGATATCAATTTTACAGGCTCTTGCTATGGTACATATGTTTATGTCTATACAATGAAATCAAAACCGTTAAATTAAATTTTATTTAATTACAGCCATTGATTATTTTTATGTATCAATACCTGTAAAATGTATCAATGGCTATAATTAAATAAGTATTAATCTAACAGTTCTAATTTCATTTATATAAGGGATAATGACTCCATAGGTCTTATATGTTGTCAAAAATTACAATCAGTCCTAAAATTTTTTTTTTTATTGAGTCCTAAAAGCATTTAAAATGTTTCAAAGTAGTCTACTTCTGTTATCTCAAATGGAATAGACTGATGTGGACAATTGACCTTTACTGCCTTTGCCATGTGTTGACATATAAGTTGGAGATTGACATATAATCACTCCACTAAGATTAAAAAAAAAAAAAACCCAAATGTTAGGGTTTGATACTCATGAAGCGCACCAAGATCTCATAGCAGCCTCATTTTTGTTGATGATGATAATGATAATGGTGAAGGGCAACAGCAGCCCCAAGTATCACCGATGTTGACGATGAAGATGAAGACGTAGGCGATGGAGAAATGAGATTCCGATTTTTGGGTTTCTTGCAATCGATTAATAAGATAATCATCGCCACCACAACCACCATTTTTGCCACCTCCACCCTTGGTATTGCCTTCCTCATCACTGATGAAGCAACCAGCATCAATGGAGCTAGCAGCGTAGGTGAAGGCAGCAATGTAGGTGAAAGCAGCCTTAAGTAATTTTGGTTTCTCTTTTTTTTGAATTAGTCTTCTTTTTTTTTTTACTAATGAAAAACCAGGGCCGCCACCACTATCACTGATCTAGTCACCTCCACCACCTTACCCACAACTGATTTGGTCAATTTCCACCATTAATGAAGTTGTTTTCTTCTTCTTGTTCTTCTTTTTCTTCTTTTATGTATAATTATTTATACCTTTTGAATTATATGCAATAAAAAGTTACAAAAATCTGAAGCTAGGGGATCAAATTGAAAGCACGAACAAGCAATTTTTTTTCAAAAAAATTACTTATGTTTGACAAGCTTAGCTTAGCTCTATCCCATATTCTCAACAATACCTGTCACGAACCTCGCAAGTTGCAAGTTGCAAGTTGGTAGTTATATTGTGCATTCTTGCTATTGATGATGTTGATTTTTTGAATTCTTGTTATTAATTATGCTGATTTTTTGTTATATTTATTGTTAATTTTTTTTATTTTCATATTATTGTTATTGATATGATGGTAGTGGTGTTAATTTGTTGGCAGTTATATTTTTGTTGTTGTTGATGATGATAATGATAATGGTATTTCAGATGTTGTTGGTTTTTGGTATTAATGATGGTGGTGTTGGCTGTCCTGGCGATGGATGATGATATTGATGTTGTTAATGGTGGTGCTGGCAGTGAGTAATGTTGATGGCAGTGGTTACTGTTGATGGTGGTGCCGGTGGTGAGTGGTGTTGGTGATGCCGATGATGAGTGGTGTTAGTGGTGGGTAGTGTTAAATAGTGAACTTAAGGAGGAAGAAGATGGGGATGATGACATGGAATAAGAGTGAGTTGGCTGATGACATGGGACAAGAGGTGTGAGTTGGTTGTATATGTGTCTCAAATTAGTGGGGTTCAAATGACACATAAGTAAATTTTGTTTAATTTAACGGATTAGGACTAACGTGATAATATTTAAATGCTTTTAGGACTCAATCAAAACAAATTGTTTAGGACTTGATTGCAATTTTTGGCAACTTATAGGACTTGTGGGGTCATTATCCCTTTATATAAATACACATATTTATACTTTATTATAAACCTAAGGTACTAAAATGGTTATAACATATTTTAATCTGAATGACTAAAGTGTTTAAAATTGTACAAATTTTAAGAATTGTTTGGAGTTATGTTAATATTTTTTCCCTTTTTTATCATTTCACACTTCTCTAGCACACCATGCTAACGAAAATTCAAAGGAGGTATTAATAATTATCCCAACATTCTAAATTGTTTTTGGAAAGGCTACTGATCTTTTTTTTGCCTCATTTCAGCCCAAATATTTTTCTTGTTTTATTTGAAAACTATTTTTTTAATTCTTTCACTTCTAATTTTGTTATGTGTTAGTGAGAAAATATTTTAGCTCTTTTATTTAAAAGAAATAAAAATTTTATTATCGATTTGTAAACAAGAAAAATAAAAAAGTTTTAACTATAGGGTAATTTGTAACAATAATACCTACATCAAAAGTGGCTATAATTTTTTTCTTTAATTTATTGATTTATTGTTGACACATGGCTTGACCCGGTTTAAGAGCGAATGTTCAATAATTAAAATTTAACAAAGTGAGTTTGGATAAATATGAAGTTCAGTCCTTTCTCTCTTACTAGGCTAATGGCCCAAGAAGAGTCTTCTAATGAGCTACTAAGGCGACACCTTAACGATGCTGAGTTGTTTTTAAATAATAGAAAAAACCGCGTTGTAACGTGATTTTTTCCATCTTTTAGCACAGGAGGTTACTGTTAACATGGTAAAGAACGTAGAGAAGATGGTGGGAAATAGTTTTTGGTGCTGACAATAAAAGAGAAAGGAAGAGGAGGAAAACTTTATTTGGGGGGGAGTCAAAAACAAAGAACGTAAAAAAAAGGCACTAAAAAAACTAGAGAAGAGGAGACCACAGAGGAAAAAAGAAAAAATTTGATAGGAAAGTCATAATAAAAGAAAAGCTAGGAATTCAGTTGAAGGAAGAAAGAAAGTTGTTGGCTTTTACCTTATCGAAGCTCACACAACACACTAAAGGAACTTCTCAGGGTCAAAGATAGGGAGTTAAATCATTGTCAAAACAGCAACACCTTTCTCAAATTATTTTTGTGTTATTTTAATATTTTTATGGAATTTTAACATATAATTTTAAGGAATAAAAAAATTTTGATTTTGTATCAGTGAGTTGGTGTGATTTTTTGTCTGGCCATATTTATTTTATTGCTTATAAAATTTAATAACTAATTTTCAAGTCTTTGTTCAAATTGTGCATTCTATTTAAATCAAAATGCGCTAAAGCAATACCTCTTCAATAAGGCGTCGCCTTAATATATAAAGATGTCATATAATTTGCCTTAGTGTTAAGGCCACACCCCACCACTGAGGTGCCGCCTTTACATGGTTTTGATTCATTATTTTATTTTATTTTATTTTATTTTTTCTTTTTAGTTTAATTTTTTATTCACAATTGAAATTTAAATTCATATTGGTTGTTTTCTAATTTTTCTTGCTTTTATTCTTTAATTACTTGTTTGTCTTGTGTCATTAACTTTGGCTTTTTATAATCTATAAATATATTAAATGCTAGTTTTAAAGTCATTATGCCAAAAATTTGACAAGTGTTTATCTTCATATTTGAGTATTCACTCTAAAAGTTAATGTGTCAAATTCGTAAAAATCCTAATTTTTTATTAGAAATTAAATGATAATTATAGTTTTTTAGTATTATTTTTAATTAAAATACTATTATACATATTTTAATACTACTCAAATTCTAAAATTTGTATATAATATGTATTTCATTTTTATTTCAAATCAGTCAATCATTTTCCTAAACCATTAGAAATTCTATTCTTAAAAAATTTATAAATTAAAATACTATTATACATATTCCGATAGTAATTTAATATTTCTCGAAATAAATCCTATTATATTTAAAAATAATGGCAATAAAAATTAAAGAAAATAAAATTAATGTAATATATTTTATTTTTAATTTATTTAGTTACATTTTTCTTTTATAAAAATTTTTATTTTAAAATATATATGTTTTATTTTATATAAAACACTTTAATTATACCACATCTAAAATACTACTCTTCTTTTTCATTAGAAATTATGTCTTTTATTCTAATTAAAATATCCACCTTTTATTCAATTAAAAATACATTTTCTTTAACATAAGTAAGAATGTGTAACCCATCAATTATTTTCTATTTTTATTTTGTTTATTCAATTATTATTACTACTATACATATTAAATATATATATATATATATATATATGTGTGTGTGTGTGTGTGTGTGTGTGTGTGTGTTCTTTTAATAAAAAAAACTATTAAATAAAATTTTTATGATAACTTTCTAAACTTTCACTTTTATATTTAATTAATTTTTAATTTGTAATTTATTAAAATTATTAAATAATTATATCTAAAGTCTGTGTGACTAGTTTTATTTAAATTTGTGCTTTTTCATCCTATAATTTATATCATTTTTTCAATTAAGTCCTATAAGTAATTTTCTTTACAATTAAGTTCTCTAAGATTTAAAACGTCTTCCCCTTAGTCTTATCTGTTAGTCAACTCAATTTTTTATTAGTCAACTCTTAACATTAAACTTTTCTTTTACATTTCAGTCCTAAAACTTTTTTAAGAATATTATTTTTATATTTTAAATAAGTATTATTTATTTATGATTTATTTTATTATTTATTTTATTATTTAACTTACATAATGACTATATAACTCACTAAAAAAATCAAAAATTAAAAATTAAAACTATTTTTTCTTAAATTACTAGTTTAATGAGCAACGTTAAATAAAATTAATTAAATATTTTTAAATATATAATATTAATTAATATATCATAAATGAATAAATTTTTTATATGGATAAAAATCAATTAATTTTGAAAATGTTATATTTTAAATAATTTTTAAACTCAATTGAATTGAAAATAGACAATTTTTAAAAAAATAATATTTCTTTAATATAGACTATTTTATAATAAATATTTGAGCAATTAAATAAGTGAACATAATTTTTTATAAAATAGCTTAATGAAGAGAAATATATATTTTTTTGAAAATATCTAATTCAAATATAATTAAATTCAATAGATAATTAAAATCTAACACAAATTATAATGTTGAAAAAACTAATTGAATTTAAGTAAATATAAAAAAAAATTATCCGTATATGATATACTAATTAAAATTATTTATTTTAAGCAATTAAAATAATACTTGATTAATTTTATTTGTCATTGTTAATGCAACTAATAATTTAAGAAATAAATATTCTAAATTTTTACTTTTTTGATATCATTTTTACTGATTACATACAGTTATTATGAAAATTAAATAATATAATAAATTATAAATATAAATATAAATTATTTATTTAAAATATAAAAAAATTTCAAGTTTTAGGACTAAAATGTAAAAAAAAAAAAGTTTAATTTTAATGGTTGACTAACAAAAAATTGGTTTGACTAACGAATAGAACTAATGGAGAGACTTTTTAAAACTTATAAAACTTGGTTGTAAAGAAAATTTATTATACGACTTAATTGAAAAAACGAAAAAAGTTATTATCCCTTTATATTTTTATCAATTTGGAATATGATTGATTAAAAGTACTAATAAAAACTATTTAGATATCTATTAAGTCAATAAGTTGAGTGTTCTCTTTTTAATTTGTTTTAGTTTAATTCTAATTTAATATTTTGGAGCTTAGATTCAAGTTTAATTTTATCTTCCTATTTTGTTTAATTCGTGCTTTTGCTTAATTGTCATTATTTTATTCTATAAACTAGCTTCTATATTTTCCCATAGGTTTTTAGTTGGCGGATTTATTTATTTTTTTCAGAATCTGATGATCAAGTAGTGTTAATTTAGTTAGATTAACTTTTGTTTCATTTTTATTTTATTTGTGTGTAAGAAGGGTTGTATCCTTTTTGCTCCCCCATTTCTTTGCATCCGCATTTGTTTTATTTTTATTTTCATTTCTATTTATTTATTATTGTTACTTAAGGATGAATATGTATAATGTGATAAATATTGTGAAGCAAAATAAAAATCACATAAAATGGATTAGTTAATAAATTTGAACCAAATTATAAAATTTGGAAAATATTTGAAAGCAACTGCAATTTTTCATGTTAATAAAGAAATAATTAAATAAGTAAATAATAATAAAATACGAAATATAAATGGAGGTCATCCATAAAGTTGGATAAACATTCCAAAAGCTCATATCTAGTTTTGAATCCAAATTCTGAGAATGATTATTGGGGGTACCTCATGGGATCCAGTTGCCATAAAAGTATGTCTCGAATTTTATCCGAGTAGCGACTCCATCTCCGATCTAGATTTTATAGCTTATGTTGTATTTTTTAATGGGTCTCAAATCCGCACAGTATCATAATTGTCAAACACTTAGACGCATGTTAAATCTCACTTTCTATATTTATTTTATGTATTTTATTATTATACTGTTGGAGATATATATATATATATAATAAGCTATTGCTGATTTATAATGATTTGAAGAATATTTATTATTTGGTTGTTCAGGAAATATTATGTTTTTATCAGATTTTATGTGATTGGTTAGCTCACTAATTTTTACATTGAATAATATATTAGGCCTCAAGTTTACAATAAAACTTATTTTAGTTTCTGAAAGGCTATCGAGTTTAAAATAACAATTATTACTAAAAAGAAACAGATAAATATTTATATTAATGTGGGAACTAAAATATAATTTTGCTTTACCAAGAATCAAATTGTAATGTATATAGTTATGTTACATTAGTTATTAAAAGATTTTTACCACTCATGGTTCTACTCAGGTTGCACAGAATTAATCAGAGTTTAAATTAGTTGTTAGAAAATTTTTACCACTTTATAATCCTACCGAGATCGCACCAAATTAATCAAAGTTCAGAAGAATTTAAATATTAGAATTTCAAACCAAAAAATTATAATTTCATTTTAAAACTTATAAATTAATATCTAATATAAGAATAAAAGAGTATCATTTTTTTATAGAAATAATGATGGATAATTTAGTTCTTTTTTATTGGATTAAAGCTAATTTAATTTTTTTTTAAATAAAGAATAAAACAAGTGTGAGTTTTAGGATAAAGATGAAAATTTTAAAAATTTACTAAAAAAAAGTTGTACTTTTATGAATTTTCTAATCGAGTAGCAAGGAAGACTAGCAATTGTCACGAGCCATGAGAGGTGTCGACGAGAATAATAACACATGAATATAGTTCGTCTAACACACATAATTAATGAATTAGAATTAAAGTTAAATGAATTCATATTAAAAACGAATCAATTTGTTTATGATATGGTTTAACTCAATCATGTCGCAGATTGACACGTGAACTCGTTTACGATCTGTTTAATTATGTATTATATTAAATTGTGTCAACCCAACCTATTAAAAATCAATATAATTTATTATGATGTTAAATAATAATTTAGCCATCTATTGCAAATTTTTTATAAAAATAATATTTTTATAATCGTATTATGCAAATTATTAAATTATAGATATTATTTTCAATTTTTTATAAAAAAAATATATAGTTTTAAACATTATAAATATTATATAAATTAAATAGATCGTATTGAATTTTATAACTGTATAGCCCATTTAAATAAATGAATTAATATTCGTACAACCTGTTTAATTTTTATATTATATTAAAATTAAAATATTTAACACAATTAATAAATTTATCATGTTCGTTATAATTCTAATCGTATTACCAAAATGAATCAACTCGAGACAAATACTACCCGCCAACCCTTTTTGACAACCAGAGTCACGAGGCTTTAGGCGATGAGCATATTGTCATATATCTATCAAATATCAATATAATAATAATAATAATAATAATAATAAACCAATTTTTTATTAATTTGCTAGATACAAAAGCCAAATTTTACAATTTCAAGCGCACAAAAGAACAAAGAGACACCCCACCATTTGGTTTAAGTGGTTAAAAAAGTACCTATAACCTTTGAGGTCATGTGGTCAAACCTATGGCATCTGCACACCTTTGTCTTAACCATCCTTAACAAATCTGCTTCTCTCCAATTTTCTACCCCATCATTTTCTCCGTCATGATGCCAAGAAACAAACGAAACAGAACTGAACCAATATTGGTTGCAAAGCAAGTAATTATTTACCAAACTGAAACTTGGCGACATTAGAAAGAGAGTAAAAAACAAATGAGAATGTTGCATTGCAGCTCTTAAAATAACTTTAGAAATTTTGCAGACAAATTCATATAACAAATCTTAATATAAAAAAAAGTATGTACAAGAAGACACTCTTGGCCTGACAGACCTCATTAGAGAGAGGAGGAGGATGACGAAGAAGATCATTCAATGATCATAGACACACCAGGAATGTCCACAGCCCTAACTGTAATAATTGAACTTATTTATACCCAAAAAGAGGGCCTTTGATTACATCTCGGGTCTAAACTGGGACCAACTTCCCATGTCCAAATGGCCACTTACCGGACAAATTAGGAATATTAACTACTGACCAGGATTCCCCAAAAGTCGCTCTACTGCAGCATGGACGTTCCCTGCAGTTGCAATTAGTGCTCGTATGTTCTCTTGTGTGTCAAAGAAACCCATTTCTTGAAGCTGTGTCAACTGGGTTGCATATAGTTCTTCAGGGGGCACTAAAAGAAAACAGAATGTAGTCAGTGCAGTGCCAGGTGAAAAATACACCAAGGAAGATAAAATAACAAGAGAAAGAATAGCAACCATTTGATCTGTTGGGAACAGCAAGGCTGCCAGCCCCAAGGCCACCAAACATGTTCATCAACATGTCTAAGCCCATATTATTTGGCGTTCCTGCATTAATGAAAACCATAAAAAACCATATCATTCAGAATATCCTTCATTTAGCTGTGGGTGCAAGTTTGTGAGCAATTGAGCACCAGTAGAGAGAGCAAAAAAAAAATAATCGGAGGATACTCCCTGTTCCCCCTTTATGGAAGGTCAGGAGAGAGGATAACATAAGGGAAAAAAGAATATAGTCCAGCAAAACCATTAGCAATACATAAATTATTGGCATAAGGCATAGGGTCCAATGCAGAAACCCTGTCCTGCAATGACAATTGTGAACATGCAATTACAATGTAAATCCTAAACCCCACATTTTTCTATCCACCAGTAGACAGAACACAGACTTTAAAAACTGCAGATATTCATTCAAACTTTAAGAACTGCAGACTTCATTCAATTGAAGAGACTATATTAAACAGCCTTTTCAAGATAATTGCTAAGACCTACAACTGAATGTCCAATACTTTGTTGCACTCATAATTGGTGAGACACTGTAGTACACAAAGATCCCCACACTGCAGTCTCAGGCATGCAATACAGATACATAACCTTACTTGCATCGTGAGGAGGTTCAAGATCCCAAAATCATCGTAAGAGAGTAACTTCCAACAGCACCAATAATCACACCCCTTTTGTTTCATTGATTACAAGACAATGTCAATGCTACTCAAGATAAGCCAGAGATTAATAGTAGTGTTTTTGGGCTCCATGGTACAAATACCATAAAATCTAATAAAAAAATTTTCCTAAATGTCCCCACTTAAAGAGCTAAAAAAATAGAAACGAGAGAGTCCCAGCAGCAGTAAATTGGGAACAAAACCATTCAAATCTAACCTAACTTTTAGACAGTTTTGAACCATGCAGAGTAAGAAACTAACAAACATAACCCATGTAACCATAATTTCAGTAAAAGAAGAGAGTTTAATTTAGAGACCATCTCCAATACCTGTTCCTGCACCAGTCTGGCCTGGTTCCCTAAAAAGAGAGCACCAATTTAGTAAACCAATAAAAAAGCCATTAAAAAGCTAACCAACATAGGTATACTGCGGTATGGTATGGTTCTTATAAAAATATGGAACCCAACAGCTGAAGCCATCTGAGACTTAAGGAGACTGAAACTTTTAGGGAAAAAAAAAGAGACTGGGAGATAATATATTCTACTTACTGGTTTGACTGCTGCCGACCAAGCTGAGATAACAGTGCTTGCTGGAAAGTCAAAAGTTGCTGCATGAAGAAACCCACTAATTAATTGCAGTTAGGACAGAAAAATATTATAGGCATCATTTTCCAATCTTTAATCCCTACAACCCAAAACAACGCACTTGTCATGAATACTTGAACAAAAATAATTCAACATCTAATTGTAACATGCAGGCCATCTTTGCATCACATATATGTTTGTTAAGAAGAGCGTGTTTGGTAGCAAAAGGTAACCTGCTTGTGCATGGCACATATGAAAGAGATTGGCATAAACATTATGGGGACAAGCATACACAACAACTGAAGTCTCATACCTGCATTGTCTCAGGAGAAGTCAACTGACGAAGAAACTCTGGATTTTGCATCATTTCTCTAAATTGAGAATTGGGATCAAGCATGCCCCGAAATTGAGGATTAGAACCAAGAATCTGAAAACAAAACTGATATCAGATTGCTAGATATTTGAAATTAAAGATTTTTACCAAATATTGTGATTATATGGTACCTGGTTCAGGTACTGAGGATTGGAAAGGAGGCTTTGCATCATCTGTGAAATAGCTGGATTTTGCAACATCTGATTCATCATATTAGTATCAGGCGTAGCACCAAACAAACTGTCGAATTCTGGAAGGCCAAGTCCACCTAACCCAGCAGGTGTCTGTGGCCTAGCATCTCCAGCAGTATTTGACCTTGCCGTGTTAAGTGGGGCACCAGCAGCTGCCAGATTAGCATTAATCCAAACATTTTAGAAAAAGCAATCAATTAATCATCTCTTATAATGGGCTTTTAAGCAATGATGAGAGGAAAAATTCAAGAAAAAAGTTGTAAACTCTCGACTAAAATTTTCAACATGTATAAAATCGAAGGGGGAGAAACATGAAGGCATAATTGTGTCCAAGCTTTGCATACTCTAGCACTGAAAACATACTAGTAAGGGGGATCTGCACAAAAGTGCCCAAAAGTGAGCAGTTATGTCAAATATCCATCTGTGCGTAAATTTTTCATTTACAACTAGTAGCATCATATATATTGACTATGAAGAAATCTTGAAATCTTAACAGTATTTCCAATCAGGTTAGAAGATCAAGAGGGGAAAAGATGGAGATGGTAGAGAAAGATGAAGGAGAATGAAGAACCAAAATATGCACAGAAGTAAATTTTTCCAATCACTCCAAAAAACAATTGATTAAAAACACCACAACAGTTAGAAAGAATGCTTACTCCCAGTAGCAGTCCATGGGTTTGGCAGTGGATTAGTATTCGGAGCTGGAGAACCAGTGGTAGTCTCAGAATTAGTGGTTGATGGATTGGTTGTCCCATCAGTGGCTTGGTTCCCCGCTTGGTTTCCCAAAAGAGCTGCAAATGGGTTAGTACTATCACCACCAGTATTTCCAGCCATTGTGGTTGCATTCAAAAATGGCTCCTGAACAGTTTCATACATCCGCCTAAGCATGTTAAAACCCTCAGGAGAAGATTCAATATTACTCATTGCTCTATCGGTATTGCGCATCATTTCACGCATCAGTTCTGGGTTTCGTGCAGCTTCAAGTGTTTGACGGAGGGTGCTAGGATCATTAAGTATATGAGCAAGCTCAGGATTTCGATCAATGATCTCACGCATTTGAGGATTATTCATAATCAAGTTCCGCATGATCTCAGGGTTATTCATCAGGTTCTGAACAACAGGTGTGTTCATTATTTCTCTCATAATATTGGGATTCCGAGTCAACTGTTGCTGCACCTGTTCAAACTCTGGAAATCCAGCTCCAAACAAACCACCACTGCCACCCAAGCCATTTAAACGCATTCCAGGAAATAGTCCAAAATCAGATCCTCCAAGTGCTCCACCTTCATTGGAACCAGCAGCCCTTGGATTAGTGGAAGCAGCGTTTGAACCTCCGGTATTACTAGCAGGAGCAGTATTAGCTGCTGTTGCCGTTGCTGCTGCTGCAGGAGAAAAACCACGAACCAAGTGTACAGTATGATCTGCCTCCAAGCCTAGCAATCAAAGAAAGCCAAAAAAAAGAAAAATCATATCCAATGAATTCATGCATTGAAAAGAAAACATCTTGGCAATTAAGAAATTATCATTCCTCAAATAAGATCCCATAAACAACAGAAATTACAATGCTTTGCTAACTGACAGATAATCTCATGAATCAATGTAACAAACAAGAATGTAGGAAAGAAAAGATGTAGCAAGCCACAAAAATGGTATATAGAATAACGCAAGGCATCTCTAGAAGAAAGGTAAATACAAACAAAGAATTTCTTCATGTTCATACTTATTCTCCCGACTAAGACCTAATCCAGAAAATTGGAGCAAATTCTCCCATCTTTCTCAATTCACTTCACAAAGAAATCATTCCTGCATTGCACCATAAGTAGACATACAATTTCTAATGATCCTGGAAAAGAAACCTTAAATATATGAACTGAATTTGTAAGAATAAATTTGTTAATCAATCAACTGAGAGCAGTAAAAGCAGAATTGAGAAATCCATCAAAAGAATTAGGAACCACATTTTTCTGTAGAGGAACAGTTCATCTAAAAATACTGCTACTGAAAACAACCTCCCCAAGTCCAATAGTGCAATTTAATACTAGAAAGAAACATCACAATACTCTATATTCTATACTAAAAGCAATAAAGAGGCTGTATTCCACAATAACAATAAGGTTCTGAAGTTTCTAGATACAAGTGCATGATTGTCAATGTGATTGCTTCTAATCAGCTATAATTTCATATAATGAGCCATAATTTCATTTAATCAGCATTGTAGCTTTTCAAGTTTCATTTATAATTACATAGACTTGTCAGGCGCACCAAATCTGACTATTTCAATTTCAATATTGCCCTCCTTGTTTTTAACTTGCAGCAATTCTTTTATGCTTAACCCTAAAATACTAAAACTAGAAATTTTAGTTCAATCAATCTCTCAAAATTACCACACAACAAGATCCAGACATAATCCATTACTCATCAATAATAATTACAACCTTCAATCCTTTTCAATATGGACAAAAAATAAGGGCAAATTAAAAACTCAATTCTCTTTTCTCAATCAAAAACAACATAAAAAAAATTATTTCAGAAATAAACAAAAAATCAAACACAACAACAAACAGATTTATAAATCAAAGAAAATAACAAAATACCATAGCTTTGAAGGGTTTGATCGTCTTTCAAGATCCGTCCCTTATAAATCAGACGCTGTTGATCGGCCGGCACATCACACTTCCCTGCAAGTGCAGCCTTAAAAGATTCAACCGTCGCCGATAAGCTAATTCCGACGGAGAATTTCGATCCATTGGAACATCTGATATTGACGTTAACTTCATCCCCGCCGTTGGATTTTTCACTAACCTCATCCGCAGCTCCATTGCCTCCTCCCATACTATTAATTAACGAAACCCTAACGCTAACCCTAGATTGGAGCAGCAGCAAATCGCGACGACGACGACGAAGACGACGATGGAGAAGAAATTCAATAATAGGGAAATAATGAGAAAAATAAAAACAGAGAGAGAAAGAAACGTCGTTGAAGGTGAAAACTTAAATTAATATTAAATAAATAAATATAATTTTAAAAAATAAATAAATAAATAAGCGAAGGTGACTTCGGTTACCAAGGCGAGCAAGGTATTATTAGATATGCAATTTTGTTTGGGTACTTTTAGGTTATTCAACGCGCTGCACCCTCGATTTAACGGCACGCGTATTTAGGGCGGTGATGGTTTGTCGGGAGGCGTTGGATAGCCAATGACGAAGAGAGGTATTGGAGTTGATTCGTTGGAGATTCGTGAAGTTTTTGCACGCTCCTACAATGAGCGTGTTTTTATATATTTTTTTAATTTTTTTGATATTGGACCTCTTCTGCCCTTTTTGTTTGGGCCTCTATTGGATCTGCATGTTTTTACTTGATTGTAATTGAAAGTGTTCGGAATTTTTAATTTTTAAGGAATATGGACTTTTTCCAACTTTTGCTTTATATATATATATATATTTATATTGGCAAAATTCCGAAAAAATATTTTAATTCTTATTATATAAAAATTAGATAATTTTATCATTTATGAATAAAAATAAAATTAAATTAATTAAAATATAATTTTAATTTAATTAAAAATTTATTTTTTATTTTATTTAAATTAATTTTTATTTTATGTCTAATAAAAATTAATTCAATCAAAATATAATTGAAAATATGTTTTTTATTTTAATTAGGTTAACTTATATTTTATTTCTAACAAAATTTTTTTAATTAAAAAGTAATTCTAATTTAATTAAAAATATATTATTTATATTAATTAGTTTAACTTCTATTTTATCTCTAAAAAAATGAAATTAATTAACATATAATTATAATTTAATTGAAAGTTTGTTTCATATTTTAATTATGTTAATTTCTATATTATCTCTAACAAAATTAAATTAATTAAAATTTTAGTGATAATTTGTTAAAAATATATATTTTTCTATTTTAGTTAGGTCTATTTATATTTTATCTAATATAAATTAAATATGAAATTCTATTTCCTATTTTAATTAGATGAAATTCTAATTTATCTCTAATAAAATTAAATTAACTAAAATATAATTCTAATTTAATTGAAAGTATGTTTCCTATTTTAATTAGTTAGGTTAACTTTTATCTTATCTCTAACAAAAATTTTAATTTAATTGAAAGTATATTTTCTATTTTAATTAGGTTAACTTCTATTTTATCTCTAACAAAATTAAATTAAATTAATAAAAATTTAATTCTAATTT